>JAIUZE010001004.1:0-17035 GCA_022085475.1 Heliosperma pusillum | reverse complement strand
CAAGAACACTTAAATCATCATAAAAATTTCCTACAACTTAAAAATCATCAATAATCATAAAACATCATAAAATTCATACAACATAAAATCATAAAGAATCATCAAACATCACAAAAATTCCATACAACATAAAAATCATAAAACAACATAATAATTACTACTTAACATATTACTAACTAAAAATCCATAAATCATAAAAACATGAACCAAAAATAAAGATGAACCAAAATCCCAATAAATAAAACTAAAGGCTATATTACTAACTCAAATCCTAAATAACCATAACATGAACATAAACTAAAACCTATAAAAACAAAACTAATGCTATGTGACATTAATTCGTCGAGTAAAACGGAATCGTTACCTTAGCTAGCCAAAATCACTTAGCACCAAAATATAAGAAATATATAAATAAGAAAACCCTTCTACTAGTCTTCACCCAAAATCTAAGAGTCCCCAAATTCGTCTTCAAACTCTTCCCCTATAAGAAATAACAAGAAAACATATTAGAAGGTTTTAAATAAATTTTCCATAATTATGATGGAAAACGATCTGACGGCATTGAAAAATAAACTTACTAGAAGAAAGATGAGGACAGGGCGAAGATGAGAGTCTCTAGAAATATAAATAGGAGGATTTAAATTAGAAATGAAGGATTTATGGAGGTTTTAGCTCAAGAAAGAGGAAAAACTAAAGATGAACGATGAAGAACGCGAAAGACGATTAAATAAAGTGAGGTTGGATCTTATTTTGATTTTGTTGTAAAATGAAAAGTTGTTGTGATGACATATGGGGTGGGTGGGTTGCCGTGTGTTTATAGACACATAAAAAGGTGTCGAGTTTTGACATTGTTTTCCGTATTGCTCGCGTTTTAATAATGGTTTACGGTAACGATTAAAATAATGACGCTAAGTTAATACAAGATTATTATGAATAAAATGAAAAAATAGAAAATCTCAAGGCTTGGCTTAAGAGTGGGTAAGTGTTGCCGTGAGTAGGAATTAGATTGTGATTGTCGGTCCGTTTCGAACGCGTTGCGTTAATTTTCGTTTTAAGTGATCGATAAAGAGAATAGATAGAATAGTGATCTAGATATTATGATATTGTATCAAAAGTAATCAAAATATTCAAGGCTATTAAGGATTTAAGAGCCGTGTGTTGAGGTGATAGGTGATTGGCGTCTGTTTTTTGCTCGATTTGCGTAATCCCGTTGACGGACGAGTTACAAGTAACAAAATCTAAGATATTAGTTTTTAATCAATCAATTAAAATAATCCAATCGTGAGTGGAAACCGATGACATGGCCGCGTGACTCATGCCAAAGTACGAGTTCGATTTGTTGCGCGGTTACGATGGTCGGGAATAGTTTTAATGACCGTTCGGTTAGAAAACCGTAAAGGTTATTTCTTTAAAATTCCCAAATTTAATAAATTTCAAAATAATTATATTAAATTATGATAAATCATAATAAATATAAATAAAAATAAATCAAAAATATAATTTTTTTTTAAATAAAATTTCGGTCTTCAAAATCGCGAGACGAGTCGGGAAAAGTCAACGGAAGTCAAAGTTGACTGAAAAGTCGAGAAAAGTCGAAAATGACTTAAAAGTCAAGAAAAGTTTAGGACGACTTAAAAGTCAAGGAAAAAGTCAATGACGACTTTAAAAAGTCAAGGAAAAGTCAAAGACGACTTAAAAGTCAAGAAAAGTCAAAGATGACTAAAACCGGTCTTTTCATGAAATCTCTCAGAAATTCCAAATACGAACGCGGAATTTCAAAATAAGACTCGGAACAAAAATTCCTATTTTAAAAACTTAAGTTCTACTGAAAAGTGTTAGTAAATATTTTTACTAGAAAAATCGGGTATCTTTCGGGTTGTTACAATCACCCCTCCTTTTAAAAAGTTTCGTCCTCGAAACTTAGAAGAAGGAACGTAACATATATGTAGGTCTATTTCAAAAACTGTTAAAAATTATTTGTAATAAAATACGGCGGGTATTATCTACGTAACGGCAGGTTCTGTCCGCATCAAGATATCGTAGAAGGTACGAATCTTTGAATGGTTAAATGAATAGAAAGAGGAAAGAAAGAAGGAAATTTACATCCAACAAAGAGCTCGGGTATTTAGCTAAATTTAAGATTCAGGGTTCCCAAGTTTATGATTCGGACGTTTCCACACCGCCAAAGGATACGAACTAAAGGCACCACCTTGTTTCGGAGTTGTTTGTTAGCCCTTTCAAGTATACGAATCGGCCTTTCTTCCAAAGCCAAATTAGGTTCCAAGTCCAACACTTCTTCTTGAATAATATGACTCGGATCACTGATATACTTCTTCAACTGAGAAACATGGAACACACCATGAACTTTGCTCAAGTTCGGAGGCAATTCCAAACGATAAGCAACAGGGCCAACTCTTTTAAGCACTCGAAACGGTCCAATATATTTAGGACTCAACTTCCCTTTCACTCCAAACCGTTTCACTCCCTTCATAGGTGACACTTTAAGGAATACACGGTCACCAACATCAAATTCAAGCGGTCGTCGACGAACATCGGCATAGGATTTCTGTCTATCTTGCGCGGCTTTCATTCGTTCACGAATGACTTGAACTTGATCGATCGTTTCAGTAACCATGTCGGGACTCAACATATGATCATCTTGTACTTGATCCCAACAAACAGGACTACGGCATTTCCTACCGTATAAAGCCTCATAAGGTGACATCTTGATAGATGCATGATAACTGTTGTTATAAGAAAATTCCACCAAAGGCAAACACTTCTCCCAAGATATATGAAAGTCTAAGGCACAAGCACGAAGAAGATCTTCCAAAGTCTGGATCGTTCTCTCGGTCTGACCATCGGTAGCGGCATGAAAAGCGGTGCTCATCAACAATTTACTACCCATGGCTTCTTGCAAAGCTGTCCAGAATCGGGAACTGAATCTCGGATCACGATCTGAAACTATACTTTTAGGTACTCCATGGTAGCGTACTATCTCTTTCACATAGGCACCCGCTAAGACCTCTATTCTCGAAGCTTCTCTAATAGGCACGAATCTGGCACACTTGGTTAAACGGTCAACAATAACCCAGATAGCATCCTTTCCACTAGAAGTCCTAGGTAAGGCCATCACAAAGTCCATAGAAATAGACTCCCATTTCCACAGAGGAATATCCAAAGGTTGCAGCAGACCTCCGGGTCTTTGATGATCAATCTTCACCTTCTGACAAGTAAGACATCTACTAACATACTCCTTTACTTCAATCTTCATCCTAGGCCACCAGAACTGTGGTCTCAAATCTTTATACATTTTGTCACCACCCGGATGAATAGAATAAGGAGAAAGGTGAGCTTCATCAAGTATTCTCTTCCTCAAATCAGCACTTCTCGGAACAAACATTCGACCATGGTAACGAAGGTAGCCATCATTATCCACCACGCAATCCTTAGCTTGCCCAAGTAGTATTTTTGATCGAATGGCGATAAAAGTAGCATCCTCTGGTAAACAAGTACGAATCTCTCGATAAAAGTCAGGTTCCGCCGTCAAAGCACCAAGATAATCAAAACCTTTCCCAACGAACTGTATCTGAAGCTTCTGAAATTCCGTTACTAGTTCATCGGGTAAAGTACCAAGAGCATTTAATGAATGACTAGTCTTCCTACTCAAAGCATCTGCCACGACATTTGCTTTTCCCTCGTGATAAATCAACTCAGCATCATAATCATTCACCAACTCTAACCATCTTCTCTGCCTCATGTTCAACTCTTTCTGAGTAAAAATGCACCTCAAGCTCTTATGATCAGTATATATTCGACAATGAACTCCGATAAGATAGTGTCTCCAAGTCTTCAAGGCATGTACTACCGCCGCTAACTCAAGATCATGAGTCGGGTAATTCACTTCATGAACCCTGAGTTGTCGAGAAGCATAAGCAATAACCTTTCTATTCTGCATCAAGACACATCCCAAACCATGCTTAGAAGCATCACAATATACATCATACTCAGCTTCATCATCTGGTAATGTTAAAACCGGTGCGGTAGTCAATCTCTTCTTCAATTCCAAAAAGGCAATTTCACATTCATCGGTCCAAACATACTTTGCTTCCTTTTTTAGCAATTGTGTCATCGGTCTAGCTAATTTGGAGAAATCTTTCACAAACCGACGATAATAGCCTGCTAAACCAAGGAAACTCCGGATTTCGGACACATTTTTCGGACTTTTCCAATCCACAACTGCCTCAATTTTCGCTGGATCGACCATAACACCGTCTTTCGAAATGACATGACCAAGGAAAGATACCTCGGGCAACCAGAATTCACATTTGGAGAACTTAGCATACCACTTTTGGTGTCGAAGAACACCCAAAATGGCTCGAAGGTGAATAGCATGCTCTTCCTCAGATTTTGAAAAGATCAGAATGTCATCAATAAATACCACCACACATTATCAAGATACTCCCGGAAAGTACGATTCATTTGATCCATGAAAATAGCTGGGGCGTTGGTCAAACCGAATGGCATCACATTGAATTCGAAATGACCATACCTCGAGCTGAAAGCAGTCTTCGGAATATCTGCTTCCCGAACGGGAATCTGATGATAACCCGATCTAAGATCGATCTTTGAGAAAGTAGAAGCACCCCGTAACTGGTCAAATAGATCATTAATACGAGGAAGAGGATATTTGTTTTTGATGGTGACTCGGTTCAATTCACGATAATCGATGCACATACGCATTGAACCGTCTTTCTTCTTGACAAATAGTACGGGCGCACCCCAAGGAGAAGAACTAGGCCTTATGAAGCCTTTCTCAATCAAATCATCGAGTTGGATTCTCAACTCTTTCAACTCAGAAGGCGCCATACGATAAGGAGCTTTGGCAATTGGTCCAGTTCCAGGAACTAGATCAATAGAGAATTCAACATCTCTTTCCGGAGCAATTCCCGGTAATTCAGCGGGAAAAACATCTGGATATTCACAAACAATTGGAACATCCTTCAAAGAAGGAAGAGAAGAATCAGAAGTAGTCACTACACATAGAAATGCTTGATGACCCTTCTTCATAACATTTAACATTTTCATTGCCGAGATTAACTTCACCGTTGTTTGCTTTCTAACTCCTTGCTAAGAAATACGAGCACCCAAAGGACTTTTGAGAATGATTTTCTGATCACGACATTCAAATCGTGCATGATGAGTAGCTAACCAGTCCATACCCAGAATAATATCAAAATCTTCTAAAGGAAACCGAAGAAGATTTGCAGGAAAAATAGATCCATTTATGGATATTGGAATGTCGGAATGAAGATAAGAACATGAAAATACTTCTCCAGATGGTAAAGAAATAGGAGTAGTTTCTCCTACTGAAGCTTTAAGCGGTAACTTATCGGATAGTCTCATGGAAATAAAAGATAAAGAAGCTCCCGTGTCAAAGAAAATTAAACACGGTAAATCATAAATCGAGAACATACCCGTCACAATATCGGGTTGGGCATCCGCCTCAGCACGGCTCATAATAAAAATACGACCCTTAGGTCGCCCAGAAATAACCGGTGTAGACACCGTCTTCTTCCTCTCGGGACATTCATTAAACCTATGCCCCGGTTTTTGACAATTAAAACATACTAATGGCTTGTTGAAGCAACCAACACCCGGATGAATGGGCCTCTTGCACCGAAAGCACATACGATCTTTAAGATCGTTGTTGTTGCTCGGAATAAAGGGACGGTTTCTCTGATTAGCTTGTCCACCCTGAAAGTTTCTCCTCTTGTTTGGAAACGAGGGAGAAAAGGAAGGACGGGAAGAAGGATATAAAGGTCTCTTGCCACAGGCATTAGGAGCAACATAAGAAGCACGAGCTTCCTCGGCAATCTCCCGGATAGAGCTCTCCGCCCAGATGGCATCATTATAGATCGAGACAAAGGCAGTCGAACCTCTACTAATCTTCCCCTTTATCTGGGGAGAAAGCTTTCCCAGATAAAAGAAAGCCTTGTCTTCCTCTACCCTAATAAGTCGAGTGGCATAATGAGCCAACTCATTGAACCGGGTAGTAAACTCCTGAACAGAAAGAAGTCCTTGTTTAAAATCCATGAACTCCTTCAATTTTTGCTGTCTTAACTCGTCGGGGTAAAACCTCGCTTCCAAGAGCTCACGGAAACGAGTCCACCCGAAATTAGGCTCCAACTTCGCGGTAGGACCCGAAAGAGTCCACCACTGATCCGCTTCCTTCTCTAAGAAGTGAGAAGCTAGACGGACCTTGTCCTCTTCAAGGACATCGTAAAGAGAAAAACTCTTCTCCATCTCTCGTAACCACACCGAAAGTTTAACGGGATCAACGTCGCCATCATAGGTTTTGGCTTGACTCCTCGATAGCTGTGAAGCAACCCACGTATAACTCCCGTGTCTATCACGATCAGGAACAGGAATAGGAATCTGATTAGCCTGCTGGTTTTGCTGGTTCTGCTGGTTTTGGATAATTACGGTAAGAGCTGCTAAAATAGCGTTGTCAATCCTCGGAGGCATCTTGCAAAATTAAAACACAGATTAGTACTTATCATTTAGCAAGAACAAAGAGACTACAACATAAATCCTAATCTACCCATCTTACCCATCTATCTCACGGTTTATTATTTCTTAAGGTCAAGTTATTTATGCAAGGGTACACAAACGTGCGTCGGGAGCAAAATAGCTCTGATACCAACTGTGACACCCTCAATTTTGCGGAAATAAAAAAAAATTATTTAAATACATAAAAGATACGAATATATAACGAAGGTGTCATTACATAATAAAAAGGTTCGTTACAAAACGAAATAATATTCTACAAAATAAATATACAAGACGGGAGACATATCTCCCGTATAAATACGGAAATAAAATAGTGTATAATAATATACAAACTATGAACCGAATATAGGTCCAAGGTAAATACTTCGCTCGCTAGCTCGTCAATGTACCCCAAAATATGCATCACCACCTGTTCGACCGCATTAAATATAAACACGGAAGCCACAGTCAGTGGGGAGTAACTCCGAGTCCTCCCAGCCACGAAATGTCGAGTTTAATGAAACATGAATAACATAAAAGCAATGTATATGGAAAATACAAAACTTAAACATATATGATAAGCTTTTCATGTTATGAAACAGATAACTAACAAATAACCTAGCATGTGAAAGCTATCATGTGAAACCGATAATAAACTATAACTCGAGGTCGAGGAAGCTGGTAGCTGGCTCAAAGCGGTTTACCAAGTAACATGGCCCTGAACACCAAACCCTTAATCAACACGTAATATGTGAATCAGTTAACAACCGTTAATCCAAACTCTACAAGCCTAGCGGTTGCATCTCACTTCTAGAACTCATAGAATCATACAAACATGAAAGACCAATACTTCTAAAACAGCATAAGTTCTTGTACAGTCAATATCGAGTGTAACTCGAGGCTATACCACAAGGTAGGAAAACATCCTAGTCCTAGACTGATCAGACCTAGCGACAACAGCTATTCCATTCCCCGTCCCATGACATAACCGTCTATGAGAAACTCTACTAGGCGACCCCCGAAGCAGAGATGGCTAGTACTTAAGCTGGCTCCCTTCCCAAAGCGGAACTCTTAGGATGCCATGCCCCGACTTGGAGATAAGCCCCCCAGGCCGTGACACAAAAGCTATCAAGCAGTGAACTATATACTCGTTAAAGATAGTACGGGCATATCAATGTCATGGTCCAAGATACTCATTTAGAATTAGCATGGTCAAGACGCCATATACTCATAATTCTCTATGGGTACTTAGTCAACACGACACCAACCATATAATTAAACAGTCACGGAAAAACATCCTATCATGTGACTATTTGCAAATAAATCATATTCAAATATCATATAGCCTCATATCTACTAAGGCTCATTCATTCATTTATCAAATAAAACCTTACTTGAAGACAAATCCCCGACCCGAGTCCCGCGACGGGTCATCAGTCAAAACGGGGCTGACTAGATCTTAGTTTGACCAAACCCGTTTGGTCAAACCGGCTAGAAACAGAGTCTTTATCACATAGACATACAATCAACATATTCATTACATGTTATTTTAATAAAACTTCTAACATGTGAATTATTAAATCTTACGTAAAACCCCGCTTGACTTAAAGGATATCAAAATAAACTACGATCTCGTCTTATAATTTCTAACATGTGAGAAATAATAATTTTATGAAAAACCTTTTTAATTAAATATTTTAATTATTAATATTTCCCACTTGCTAAATATTACAAAACACGATAAAAATGACGATAACTCAAAAACCGTCACAAGTCCCAAAGTGGGACCCACGGGCTGAAATGGGCCGGACCCAATATGGGCCTGGATGGGCCCACGGCCTGTTTTGGCTCAAAATGGCAGATTTTTACAACTTTCATTAAAACCGTTTCCTAATATTTCCCGCATGCTTTAACATAATTAAAATCCGTCAAAACAACAATTAAACAATCAAACATCGACACAACCCAAACCAAAACCCGGACCCACCTTGACCAACCCAGACCGGGTCTGAACCGGCCTGGACCGGTCCGGTTTGGACCCGGTTCTTGCCCCTTTCTCGGTTCCATCATCAAACACACCCAATCAATTCCAAACTTGTTTTTAATCATCAAACAACTATTTTAACAATCTTCCACACAAAATCATAACTTATTAAAATCATCAAAATTTGTCAAGAACACTAAAACAATCATAAAAATCATAACTTAGTACAAATCATTAAAATTCTTCAAGAACACAAAACTTGTTAAAATTTCATAAACAACATAAAAATCATAACTTAGTAAAAATCATTAAAATTCTTCAAGAACACTAAATCATCATAAAATTTCCTAAAACTTAAAAATCATCAAGAACACTAAATCATCATAAAAATTCATACAACTTAAAATCATCAATAATCATCAAACATCACAAAAATTCCATACAACATAAAAATCATAAAACAACATAATAATTACTACTTAACATATTACTAACTAAAAATCCATAAATCATAAACCATGAACCAAAAATAAAGATGAACCAAAATCCAAATAAATCAAATTAAAGGCTATGTTACTAACTTAACTCTTAAATACTATAACATGAGCCAAAACTAAAGACTACAAAAACAAACTAAGGCTATGTGACATTAATTCGTCGAGTAAAACAGAATCGTTACCTTAGCTAGCCAAAA
The DNA here is from genome assembly GCA_022085475.1 of Heliosperma pusillum. Lineage (NCBI taxonomy): Eukaryota > Viridiplantae > Streptophyta > Magnoliopsida > Caryophyllales > Caryophyllaceae > Heliosperma > Heliosperma pusillum. Next base: position 7,805 of record JAIUZE010001004.1, on the reverse strand, counting down.
TCACTTAGCACAAAATAATAAGAAGTAATAATTAAGAAAACCCTTCTACTAGTCTTCACCCAAAATATAAGAGTCCCCAAATTCGTCTTCAAACTCTTCCCCTATAAGAAATAACAAGAAAAACAATTATTAGAACTTAAACTAAATTTTCCATACTTAAATGATGAAAACGATCTTGACGGAATTGAAAATAAACCGTACTAGAAGATGAGGAGCGAAGAGGAGAGTCTAGAAATATAAATTAGGAAGGATTTAATTAAGAAATGAAGAATTTATGGATGTTTTGCTCAAGAACGATGAAGAACTAAAGATGAACGATGAAGAACGCGAAGAACGATTAAATAAAATGAGGTTTTGATCTTATTTTGATTTGTTGTAAAATGAAAAGTTGTTTGTGAGTCATATGGGGTGTGTGGGTGCCGTGTAATATAGGCCAAATAAAGGTGTTGAGTTTTGAAATTGTTGTTCCGTAATTGACTCGCGTTTAATAATTGTTTTACGGTAAACGATTAAATATTATTTACGATAAAGTTAATATCAAGATATTATGATATTAAAATGAAAAATAATGAAAATATCAAGGCTTAAGAGTGGGTAAGTGTGCCGTGTAGAATTGTGATTGTCGGGTCTGATTTCGAGCGTTTTGCGTAATTTTCGTTAATTGATAGATAAAGCGAATAGTGATCTAGATATTATGATATTGTAATCAAAAGTAATCAAAATATCAAGGCTATTAGAGGACTTTAAGGAGCCGTGTGGTTTGAGGTGATTTGGGTCTGTTTTTGCTCGATTTGCGTAATCTCCGTTGACGGCTCGATAAAGTAACAAATATCTACGATATTTGTATTATTTTAATCGAATCAATTAAAATATCCAATCGTGAGTGGAAAACGATGACATGGCCGCGTGACTCATGCCAAAGTCGAGTTTCGATTTTGTTGCGCGCTTTACGATGCGTCGGGAATAGTTAAATGACGTTCGGTTAGAAACCGTAAAAGTTATTCTTTAAATTCCAAATAAATTCAAAATAATTATATTAAATTATGATAAATCATAATAAATATAAATAAAAATAAATCAAAAATATAATTTTTTTTAAATAAAATTTCGGTCTTCAAAATTATGAGACGAGTCGGGAAAAGTCAACGGAAGTCAAAGTTGACTGAAAAGTCGAGAAAAGTCGAAGATGACTTAAAAGTCCAGAAAAATTTAGGACGACTTAAAAGTCAAGAAAAAGTCAATGACGACTTTAAAAAGTCAAGAAAAAGTCAAAGACGGTTTAAAAGTCAAGAAAAGTCAAAGATGACCAAAAACGGTCTTTTCATGAAATCTCTCAAAAATTCCAAATACGAACGCGGAATTTCAAAATACGACTCGGAACAAAAATTCCTATATTAAAAACTTAAGTTCTACTGAAAAGTATCCATAAGCTATTGCTTAAGCAAATTGGGTACTTTTCGGGTTGTTACAATCACCATAGTTCTAGTGTATGTTGATGATCTACTCATCATTGGTAATCAGAGTAGTTATATACCTTTGCTGAAACAAGGGATGAGCAAAAAAATCTGATACGAAGTTTTTTATCCGAATCCGATCCACTTTCCGAATTAAAAATTCTAAATATCTAGATTCCATTTAAATTGGATATCCGATCCGGTTTTTTCCGATTAAACTGTCGGATGTGGATTGACAAGTTTTGAAAACCGGATGTCCGAATCCGATCCGAATTTTAAAAAACTATTAATTAAGAAAGGGAAAAATGGGACACAAAAGTCAAAAACTAATCTTTCTTTGTTGTTTTATAATCTTTATGTAATGTATTTATTGCATCTATTTTTAGCCGAGATTATTTCTCATCTCGCTTGAGTCACCTCTTTAATCTCGTCATTCTCTACTCTTTTTTTCTTGTTGATTTATAATTTTTTTCCCAAAACATTAGTTGATTTTAAGTCGAGATAATGCAATTTCCTTAATGAATCATTTTCTTTCAGTTGTGAAAGAAAAATTCTAAAATGGAAACACTAAATGGAATCATTAAAAAATTGAAAACGTTATTTTTTTATATTTTTTTAAAAACCAGATCAAATCCAAATATACATATATTTTGGATACCGTAATATCAGATATCCGGTTCATTCGGATCGAACTGGATCAAAAAATTCAAGAATTTTAAAACTGGATACTTGATCTGGTTTCTAAATCCGGATTAGATATCCGATTTTGCTCAGCCCTAACTGAAACAATCCCTTGTTCAAGCCTTCGCCATTAAATATCTCTTATCAAATATTTTTTAGGCCTAGAAGTGTTAGTTGCAGTCTTCAGAAGGTATTACCTTCTTCTAAATCAAAGAAAGTATGTTTTGGATATATTAAAGGATACAGGATTACACGAAGCCAAGTCTACATAATTTCCTCTTCCAAGGGGACTCATCTGTCCATGGATGATGGAGTTCCACTTGCAGATCATGAAATTTACAGGAGGTTGGTAGAGAGGTTATTGTATCTCAATCTTACTCATTCAGATGTGTCTTATGCCATTCAACATCTCAGTCAGTTTCTGAGTGTCCCTAGAGAGCCACATTTCCAAACTGCTTTATATGTTGGGAAGTATCTCAAAGGGACTGTGGATGCTACTCTCTTTTATCCTGCTGACAATACTCTAATCTTACAAACATATTGTGATGTTGACTGGGATTCTTGCACCTTCAATTGCAGGTCTTTAAGAGGTCATTGTGTCTTCTTAGGACTCTCATTAGTTTCATGGAAAACTAAGAAACAAAAAGTTGTTTCCAAAAGTTCTGCAGAATCAGAATACAGAGCTATGTCTTACACAGCTTATACAATGAGATTTTTTGGATACAAGCTTTACTATAAGATTATGGGGTTAATATTTCATTGCCCATTCAACTTAACTGTGACAATAAAGCAGCTCATCACATTGCAGTTAATCTTGTGTTTCATGAGCGAACTAAACACATAAATATAAATTGTCACTATATTAGGGAGAAAATTCAAGAAGGATTACTTTGTACCAATCATGTTAAATCAAGTCTACAGTTGGCATTAATGATAAAGCCATTGGCTTCTTAACAACATCAGTTTCTTTCTTCCAAGTGTTTGCAATTTGTTCCAGTTCATGCACATCCAACTTGAAGGGGGGTTGTGAATCAGCTGGCAGTGACAAAAGCAGATGAACTGACAAAGGAAGCTCAACAGTGCAGCAAGAAGCCTCTCCAGAAGCTTCTAGATCATTCCTCTATTGTAACAAACTTTGACTAGAATGTAACAAACTTTAACTAGTGTAACAAACTTTGACTTAGTTTGTTAGGATTGACTGAGTAGCTAGATGATTAGTGCTAGCATTGTATATAAGCAAGATTATAAAAATTCTTTCATAAGTTAATACAATACAACCTTTTATTTACTCTGTTTTACTACTACATTCCTTTAACATTAAGCTAGTTTTCTCTTCAACAATGGCGTCTCTAAGCTCCATTAATGGAAGCTCGATCTATTACTCTGTCCAATTTCACAGATTTGTATGACCTAAAGTCAAGTTTTATTCTGATCCAGCCCACATGACCCCGTCTGACCAACACGGCCTATTTAGCATGTCAAATAATATTAATAGCTATTAGTCATACCAAATTTAATATCATGGTAATGTTCCGTCTGAAAAGTAGTTAATTTAAGTCAAATTGCATAGTGATCAATTTTATTTGCCCTTAAGTTTCTCGTCTTAAATAAAAAAATCGGTGATAGAAATGTTTATGAAGCAGTCAAGCGCTTACATTTCTAGTATACTGATCAACCAAAATTGTATTTGCAAAATGGTGATAGAAATGTTTATGAAGCAGTCAAGCGCTTTTATTTCTAGTATACTGATCAACCAAAATTATATTTTCAAAATAGTGATAGAAATGTTTATGAAGCAGTCAAGCGCTTACATTTCTAGTATACTGATCAACCAAAATTATATTTGCAAAACGGTGATAGAAATGTTTATGAAGCAGTCAAGCGCTTACATTTCTAGTATACTGATCAACCAAAATTGTATTTGCAAAATGGTGATAGAAATGTTTATGAAGCAGTCAAGCGCTTACATTTCTAGTATACTGATCAACCAAAATTGTATTTGCAAAATGGTGATAGAAATGTTTATGAAGCAGTCAAGCGCTTTTATTTCTAGTATACTGATCAACCAAAATTGTATTTGCAAAATAGTGATAGAAATGTTTATGAAGCAGTCAAGCGCTTACATTTCTAGTATACTGATCAACCAAAATTATATTTGCAAAACGGTGATAGAAATGTTTATGAAGCAGTCAAGCGCTTACATTTCTAGTATACTGATCAACCAAAATTGTATTTGCGAAATGGTGATAGAAATGTTTATGAAGCAGTCAAGCGCTTACATTTCTAGTATATTGATCAACCAAAATTGTATTTGCAAAATGGTGATAGAAATGTTTATGAAGCAGTCAAGCGCTTACATTTCTAGTATACTGATCAACCAAAATTGTATTTGCAAAATGGTGATAGAAATGTTTATGAACCAGTCAAACGTTTACATTTCTAGTAGACCAGATCACCCAAAATTGTTTTTCCAAAATGCCCATCAATATTGCGTCTTCAATATTCTTTCCGTATTAAGAATTAAATAAAATGATCAAGTCACCAAAAATAATGAATAATTTAATTGAACATCAGTTGTAGTATCGAAACTGGAAAATTCATTCCGGTTGATAATATTAAAATGGACAACCAGACTACGAGAGGACATCATTAGGTGGTACCGATTATTTGTACCAACCTCATATATGTACGATATAAGCGCCGATGGAAATTATCAAAATTCATTAGCTAGGAGTAGATAAACGACACTATATCCCAATCCCATGTACAAAATATGCATAGCATATATATATATATGATCTTTTAGCAAAAATATTCAAAATCGGAAAAATAAATTTATTAGTCGTCTATTGATTGTTTAGGACCTGAGTGCTTAATCATACATCTGCCAGTTTACGCACTTTCTTGTTTTAAACGGATAAAATCGATTTGAAACATAGACGGGGTTTTGTGATGATTTTATAATAAAATGTAACCACAGTGCGTAGCTAGTGAAATCGCTTATGGTAACTTGTTTTTTCCAGTAGTAATCACTTTTGATGTAAAATGTCCCGGTTACAAAAATACCCGGCTTTATTTCAGACCAACATAACTAGTCTTAAGGAGACAGACTCGCCAATTTATATAGCGTCCTATTAGCTAGGTAGCACGGACACTTCTCCTATCCAGCCGTCCCGTGTCGGACACCGTGTCGGACACACGGACACACGGACACCTATAAACAAGGAATGTGAGATTGAAAGACTAGAAAAGGTTGATTAGAAGTTGAGTTTGGGTGGAAAAATTGATTAGAAGATAAGTTTGGGTGGAAAATGAGAATAAATTATAGTTAAAGTCAAGTTTTACACTCAATTATCTACATTTTATATCAAATACTAATACAAAAATAAAATTGTGTGTTATTTATAACTATAAAATATATATTTTATTAAATTTAAATGCCGTGTCCCGTGTCCTAAATTTCACGAGATGCCGTATCACGTGTCCGTGTCGTGTCCGTGTCCGTGTCCGTGTCCGTTTTGGTGCTACCTAGCCTATTAGTATCCATATAAATTTCCTAGCTGAAGTCTTCTAAGAAATTGAGTTGGACATGTATTATAAGTTATAAGATGAATTTGCCTATATAATACACTCTTCAAACCTGGGAACTTATTCAATGAGATGGAAATACAAACAGAGAGATCCGAATTCGTAACTAATCTATGTGATGCAGCGTTCGAAGGCAACGTACCTTCATTAATCAATTTGTTACAAGAGGATCCATTAATCCTAGATCGATGGAACATTAAAAACTCTACAAATTTCACACAAACACCATTACATATAGCCGTTAATCTCGGTCACTTAGAGTTCACCCGAGAAATTCTTCATAGAAAACCCGAGTTAGCCGAGCAGCTCGACCACTCGAAACGATGGTCACCCTTACATGTGGCCTCAGCAAAAGGGCACTTGGAGATTGTCAAGGATTTGCTTGTTGCAAGTGTTGACATGTGTTTTGTGCAAGACCTTGATGGAAAGAACCCGGTTCATGTGGCTGCGATTAGAGGTCAGATTCATGTGCTTGATGAACTTGTTCGGACCGTGCCACTGGCGGCTCGTGAGCGAACTTATAGTGGAGAAACTGTACTCCATTTGTGTCTGAAGCATGGTCAGCCAGAGGCTTTTAAGTTTTTGGTTAATGTGTTGGATGATGGTGAGATACTTAACTCGAGAAATAGTGATGGTAATACGGTTTTACACCTCGCAGTTGCGGCTAAACAACTTGAGGTAAATTTATTTACCATCCATTTGAAATTGTGTAAATGTCATTTTGTCATCCAAATTTTATAGGCCGCAATTTATGTTTGTGATCAAATATTTGAGTTTAATCATTAAACTACCTTGGACTGCTGGTAGAGATATACTATATGATAGAGTTGTAGACCTAGCAAAACGGCTAACATTCCCGGGTTTGGGTCGGGTCAGCCAGTCGAATCATGTTTGGGTTTAGTAGAATTCAAGTCGAGTCAGGTCAGGTTGGGTCAATTCGGGTTCGGCTCATTTTCATGTCGGTTTTATTTTTGGATAAGAGGCTCTGTACAACAATAGACATTCGGGTCGGGCATATTGTCACGGGTCAATCTCGGGTCCTTAGTTTCGAGTGTCGGCCAAGTACGAGTCAGGTCATTCGGGTCAGTTCAGCTTTGCCCGATCCAGGAGTAATACATGTTGATATTGGTTAACCACTAAAGACAACCATTTGAAGAAATGAACATAAAGAAGATCTTTGGCTCATTTCAAATTTCTTTTCATATGTAGGTTATAGTATCATTAACATCAAACATAAGGATGGAAATAAATGCAATAAATAGAAATGGCTTGACAGCTGTGGACACTTTCATTCAAAGTCGGAAGGACATAAACGAGAAGGCAATCTTAGAAGCTTTAAGACAAGCAAAAACAATGACATCAAACGAATTACTAGAACCCCAAAACCAACATCAACTCCGATTGGACGGTCAGCGAAATGGGCTAATGGTAGTCGCATCACTAATAGCGACCATGGCTTTCACAATCGGGGTTAACCCTCCAGGGGGAGCATGGCAAGACAACAACGACGGACACGACGCAGGCACAGCCATAATGGCAGATGTTCCCAGAGCTCAATTCGATACGAAATTACTCTTGTTCATGAATAATATGAGGATGGGACAATATCAGTTGTTACTACTTGTGAACACAACAGGGCTAATCTCATCGCTAAGCGTAATATTGCTTTTAATTAGCGGTCTCCCCTGCCAGCGACTCTTTGTAGGGATGTTAATGATAATAATGTGGATTGCAGTGACCTCGACAACATTATCTTATATGATCGCGGTTAACTTCCTAGCGTCTGGTAGACCGGATCGGACCGTTTGGAAGGCCATAGAAATATCATTGTATGTTTGGCTATTGTTGATGATACTCCTATTGATTGGACATACCCTGCGCTTTTATTTGTGGATCACCAAGAAATTGGTTGCTAGAGACGAAGCCCAGACGCTTGAATTTAAAACCTAATTCATGGTTGTTTTGTTGAGAATTATTAATGCGACATGTACCATAGTTTTGATTACTATTGATGCCTCTTTTATACTGTTCTTGTTACCATGATTTCTACATAATTGTATTGTATGTTAAATGTACATAATT
>JAIUZE010001003.1:0-34679 GCA_022085475.1 Heliosperma pusillum | reverse complement strand
TTTGTAGAGGTATTGGTCTTTCATGTTTGTATGATTCTATGAGTTCTAGAAGGTGAGATGCAAGCCGGCTAGGATTGATAGAGTTTGGATTAACGATTGTTAACTGATTCACATGATTACGTGTTGATTAGGGTTTGAGTGTATCAGGGCCACGTTACAGGGTAACCTCTGAGCTAGCATACCAGCTTCCCTACCTATTGTTATATTTATTATCAGATTCACATGATAGCTCTCATATGCTAGGTTATATGTTAGTTAACTGGTTCATAACATGAAAAGCATATCATATAGGTTAAGGTTTTGTATTTTATATATACATTGCTTTTATGTTTTTCATGTTTCATTAAACTCGACATTTCGTGGCTGGGAGGACTCGGAGTTACTCCCCACTGACTGTGGCTTCCGTGTTTATATTTAATGCGGTAGAACAGGTGGTGATGCATACTTTGGGTACATTGACGAGCTAGCGAGCGAAGTATTTACCTTGGACCTATATTCGGTTCTTAGATTGTATATTATTATACACTCTTTTATTTCCGTATTTATACGGGAGATAGGTCTCCCGTCTTGTATATTTCTTTTGTATAATATTATTTCCGTTTTGTAATGACCCTTTTTATTTATGACACCCTTGTTTATGTATTTAAATATTTTTTTTCTTTCCGCAAATTTGAGGGTGTCACAGTTGGTATCAGAGCATTTTTGCTCCCGACGCACGTTTGTGTACCCTTGCATAAATAACTTGACCTTAAGAAAATAATAAACCGTGAGATAGAAGGGTAAGATGGGTAGATTAGGATTTATGTTGTAGTCTCTTTGTTCTTGCTAAATGATAAGTACTAATCTGTGTTTTATTTTGCAAAGATGCCTTCGAGGATTGACAACACTATTTTAGCAACTCTTACCGTTATTATCCAAAACCAGCAAAACCAGCAAAACCAACAAAACCAGCAGGCAAATCCGATTCCTACTCCTATTCCTGACCGTGAGAGACACGGGAGTTGTACGTGGGTTGCTTCACAGCTATCGAGGAGCCAAGCCAAAACCTACGATGGCGAAGTTGATCCCGTCAAACTTTCTGAGTGGTTACGGGAAATGGAGAAGAATTTTGCTTTGTATGATGTCCTTGAAGAGGATAAGGTCCGTCTTGCTTCTCACTTCTTAGTCAGGGAAGCGGATCAATGGTGGACTCTTTCTGGTCCTACTGCGAAGTTGGAGCCTAATTTCGGGTGGACTCGTTTCCGGGAACTATTGGAGACGAGGTTTTATCCGGATGAACTAAGGCAACAGAAGTTGAAAGAGTTCATTGATTTTAAACAGGGGATTCTTTCGGTTCAAGAGTTCACCAGCAAGTTTAATGAGTTGGCTCATTAGGCCACTCGACTTATTTCTAGGGAGGAGGACAAAGCTTTCTTTTACTTAGGAAAGCTATCTCCTCAGGTGAAGGGGAAGATAAGTAGGGGTTCTACTTCTTTTGTCTCGATTTACAATGATGCTTTATGGGCGGAGAGTTCTATTCGGGAGATTGCCGAGGAGGTCCATACTTCGTTTGTAGCTCCTAATGCCTTTGGCAAGAGACCTCTATATCCTACTTCCCGACCTTCCTTTTCTCCTTCTTTTCCAAACAAGAGGAGGAACTTTCAGAGTGGACAGGCAAATCCGTCAAACCGTCCATTTGTCCCGAGCAGCAACAACGATCCTAGGGGTCGTACCTGTTTTGCGTGCAAGATGCCTATGCATCCAGGTGTTGGCTGTTTCAACAAGCCAATTGTATGCTTTACTTGTCTGAAGCCGGGACACAAGTCATTTGTATGTTCTGATAGGAAGATGATAGCTTCTACACCAGCTACATCTGGGAGACCGAAGGGTCGAATTTTCGTCATGAGCCGCGCTGAGGCCGATGCTCAACCAGACCTGGTGACTGGTACGTTTCAATTTATGAAATCCGTGTTTTATTTTATTAGATACAGGAGCTTCTTTGTCTCTTCCTCAGCCTCGTTTTCCTTTTTCGCCTTCGCCTTTTTCATCTTATCTCAAAATGTAATAATGCTTCCTAATGTTCCTTGTATCATGTTCTTTTATCCCTACTCTCGGGAGAGGTAGTCCTTTTAGTTATCGTAAGGGTTAGTAGAGGTGTTTTGAAGGAGTTACGAATATGATATCTAACCGTCCTATGGAGCTAGTTTCGAGTTTAAATGATTATGGAAAATGGAGAATAAGTTTAGGAAGGAACTATCCTAGTGGTTGTAAAATATAAAAGCTTGAAGTTGCAATATCTTTGGAGGATCGAAATAAGCTTAATAATAGTTGTAGTTGTGGTTAGAAAATTGAGTGATTTTAATGTTACTTGGGAATTTGTTGTCGTTAAATGTTGGACCCTAACAGGAATAAATACTTTGTGGAATTAGGATTTGATGACACAACTTGAAGAATATCGACATAAGCGAAAACCGATGTATTGAGAGTTTGGAAGAGATAAATAAATTAATTACGGTCACATTGCCCTATGTTTGGCAAACGTGAAGTGAATCGAGTTTTGTGTGACTAATCTCTTTGAGGTTTCGAGATTCAACTTTGGAGGATGAGAGGATTCATTGTACATAAGTTGAGGTAATGAATTTTTGGAATAAATTGGATTAAAGGATTTCATAGTAAGTCCTTTACTTTGTGGTTGTTAGCGGTTTTGTTTCCTTAATTATAAATATTTTTGATGGTGATTTCAAATAATAGTTTCGATGGACCTTAGAAGATTTTTATTGAATTGGAATAATTGGGAGTTGCTACTCGGTGTGGCATGCTTATGAAATATCTTGGTAGGAATCCGATGATTGAAATGTTGAGGATATATTGCACTCCCTTGAGGACTAGTTTACTTGTACAGTTAGTATTGTCAAGTTACTATCGACATTAGAATTTTCATAGAGGGAAGATAGTATTGGGGTTCATCCTTCGTTTTTCTTTATTCTTTCCTTCTTTATTTCTTCTTTCTATTCGATTTATTCTGTGAACTATTTCGTTCCTTCTATCAATTGTCATCTCGCTAGATAGGTTATTAAAAGGCTTTAGTTGAAATTTTAGGTGTATAGATAGTAGTGTTATTACTTTTACGATAGAGTGTTTGAACTAAAAGCTTTTTTTGGAAATTTTTTGAGATTTCAAAGTATTTACCGTCAAGGAGTGTTTGAGACTCTGTTATTGGAGACGTTTTCGATAACTAGTTTTCTCATTTATTGATGCGAAAATGTTTATTTTTAAGTATTTGGACTGGGAAGTCGATGTTCTTAACGGCCGGACGATAACCTTCCGTTCCATTGATAAGATCCTATATTTATAGTACAAGTATATTTTTAACAGTTTTGAAATAGACCTACATATATGTTACGTTCCTTCTTCTAAGTTTCGAGGACGAAACTTTTTAAAAGGAGGGGTGATGGTAACAACCCGAAAAATGCCAATTTTTCTAGTAAAAATATTTACTAACACTTTTCAGTAGAACTTAAGTTTTTAAAATAGGAATTTTTGTTCCGAGTATTATTTTGAAATTCCGCGTTCGTATTTGGAATTTCTGAGAGATTTCATGAAAAGACCGTTTTTAGTCATCTTTGACTTTTCTTGACTTTTAAGTCGTCTTTGACTTTTTCTTGACTTTTTAAAAGTCGTCAGTGACTTTTCTTGACTTTTAAGTCGTCATTTACTTTTCTTGACTTTTAAGTCATCATTGACTTTTCTTGACTTTTTAGTCAACTTTGACTTTCGTTGACTTTTCCCGACTCGCCTCGTAATTTTAAAGACCGAAATTATATTTGAAAAATAATAAATTTAATTTATTTTTATTTAGATTTATTTGGATTTATCATAATTTAATATAATTATTTTGAATTTATTGGAATTTAAAGAATAACTTTTACTGTTTTAACCGAACGTCAGTTAACTATTCCCGAGTCATCGTTTGAAACGCGAACAAAATCGAAAACTCGACTTTGGCATGAGTCACACGCCCATGTCATCGTTTTACACTCACAATAGGATATTTTAACTGAATTCGGATTAATAATACAAATATCTTAGATATTTGTTACTTTATCGATCCGTCAACGGAGATTACGCAAATCGAGGAAAAATCAGACCCGACAAGCCTCAAACCCACACGGCTCTCCTCTCCTTTCCTCTCCTCTAATAGACCTTGATATTTTCCTTTCTTTTGATTAATATATAATAATATCTAGATATTATTTCACTTTATCGATCAGTTAACGAAAAGTACGCAAAACGATCGAAATCAGATCCGTCTTCTCATCATTTCACACGGCTCATAAGTCCTCTAATAGGACTAGATATTTGTCTTTCTTTTGATTATTAATAACATAATATCTTGATATTTAGTGTAATTAACTTTATCGTTAATTATATTTAATCGTTTACCGTAAAATAATTAGTAAACGGGAGCCAATTACGTAACAACAATTTCAAAACCCGACATCCTTATTTGCCTATATTTACACGGCACCCACACCCCACATTACTCACAAACAACTTTTCATTCTACAACAAATCAAATTAAGATCAAAACATCACTTTATTTGATCGTTCTTCGTGTTCTTCGTCGTTCATCATTTGTTCTTCATCGTTCTTGAGCAAAACCTCCATAAAATCTTCATTTCTTAATTAAATCCATCCTAATTTATATTTCTAGACTCTCCTCTTCGCTCCTCATCTTCCCGTACGGTTTTATTTCAATTCCGTCAAAATCGTTTTCGAGACTTTAATTATGGAAAATCATATTTTAAGTTCTAATAATGTTTTCTTGTCATTTCTTATAGGGGAAGATTTTGAAGACGAGTTTGGTGACTCGTATATCTTAGGAGAAGACTAGAAGACGGGTTTCTTAGTTCTAGTTCTTATTATTTTGGTGCTTACTTGCTTTAGCTAGACTAGGTAACGATTCCGAGTACTCGACGGATTAGTATGTTACATAACTTTGGTTTTTCTTTAGTTTTGGTTCATCTTTAGTTTTTGTTCATATTATTATGATTTTATGATTTTTAGTTAGTAACATGTTAAGTAGTAGTTATTATGGTGTTTTATGATTTTATAACATGTTGGTTGTTCTTTATGAATTTGGATGATTCTTCATAATCATGATTTTTTTATGATTGATGGTTGTTTTGATTGTTTAAAAATGGATGTTGTTAATTAAAAACATATTAGAATTAATTGGGAATTTGTGGTGGTTGTTTGGTGGTGGCCGGAAATAGTGGTGGTGGTGAACCGGACCAGACCGGCCGGTCCAGGCCGGTTCAGACCGGTCTGGGTTGGTCCATGGTGGGTCCGGGTTTTGGTCTTTGGGTTGTGTCGATGTTTGATTGTTATGTGGTTGTTTTGACGGGTTTTAATGAAGTTAAGCATGCGGGAAATAATTAAGAAACGGTTTTTGTAAAAAGTATAAAATCTGCCAAAACAGCCCATTTAGGCCGTGGGGCCCAGTTCAGGCCCATATGGGGTCCGGCCCAACTCAGCCCGTGGGTCCCACTTTGGGAATTGTGACGGTTTTTGAGTTATCGTCATTTTTATCGTGTTTTGTAATATTTAGCAAGTGGGAAATGTTAATAAGTAAAATATTTAATTAAAAAGGTTTTTCATAAAATTATTATTTCTCACATGTTAGAAATTATAAGACGTGATCGTAGTTTATTTTGATATCCTTTAAGTCAAGCGGGGTTTTACGTAGATTTAATAATTCACATGTTAGAAGTTTTATTAAAATAACATGTAATGAATATGTTGATTTTATGTCTATGTGATAAAGACTCTGTTTCTAGCCGGTTTGATCCAACGGGTTTGGTCAAACTAAGATCTAGTCAGCCCCGATTTGACTGATGACCCGTCGCGGGACTCGGGTCGGGGATTTGTCTTCAAGTATGGTTGTATTTAATTATGAATTAGCCTTAGTAGATATGAGGCGATATGATATTTGATTATGATTTATATGCAATAGTCACATGATAGGATGTTTTTCCCGTGACTGTTTTATTGTATGGTTGGTGTCGTGTTGACTAAGTACCCATAGAGAATTATGAGTATATGGCGTCTTGACCATACTAATTCTAAATGAGTAGCTTGGACCATGACATTGATAGGCCGTACTTTCTTTAACGAGCATATGGAGTTCACAGCTTGATAGCTTTTGTGTCACGGCCTGGGGGGCTTATCTCCAAGTCGGAGCATGGCTGCCTGATCCGTTTTGGGACTGGAGCCAGCTTAAGTACTAGCCATCTCTGCTTAGGGGGTCGCCTAGTAGAGTTTCTCATAGACGGTTATGTCATGGGACGGGGAATGGAATAGCTGTTGTCGCTAGGTCTGAGCAGTCTAGGACTAGGATGTTTTCCTACCTTGTGGTATAGCCTCGAGTTACAGAAGTCGACTATCGATGGTCCTAAGAACTTATGCCTGTTTGTAGAAGTATTGGTCTTTCATGTATGTATGATTCTATGAGTTTTAGAAGGTGAGATGCAAGCCGGCTAAGATTGATAGAGTTTGGATTACCGATTGTTAACTGATTCACATGATTAAGTGTTGATTAGGGTTTGAGTGTATCATGGCCATGTTAACGGTAACCTCTGAGCTAGCATACCAGCTTCCCTACCTCGTGTTATAGTTTATTATCGGTTTCACATGATAGCTTTCATATGCTAGGTTATATGTTAGTTATTGTTTCATAACATGAAAAGCATATTGTTTATGTTAAAGTTTTGTATTTCCCATATACATTGCTTTATGTTATTCATGTTTAATTAAACTCGACATTTCGTGGCTGGGAGAACTCGGAGTTACTCCCCACTGACTGTGGCTTCCGTGTTTATATTTAATGCGGTCGAACAGGTTGTGATGCATATTTTGGGTACATGGACGAGCTAGCGAGCGAAGTATTTACCTTGGACCTATATTCGGTTCATAGTTTGTATATTATTAGACACTCTTTTATTTTCCGTATTTATACGGGAGATATGTCTCCCGTCTTGTATATTTTCTTTTGTAGGATATTATTTCCGTTTTGTAATGAACCTTGTTATTTATGACACCCTTGTTATATATCATCATCTTTTATGTATTTAAATTATTTTTTTTTCTTTCCGCAAATTTGAGGGTGTCACAAACCCAATCTAGGCATTTGATCGCATCACCCTACTTACCCGAGGTAAAAAGGTCCCCGTTGTGGTTGTCCTAATGAACACGGGATTCATAGGTGCTTTAATTGGTAAGGCTAAATCTCAATTCAATTTTAAGTTGTGTGAGAGGTCTTGCCAATTTATTTATTAATTGCCCATAAGTGAACTATTTCGGCGAATTTTAAATAACCTTGAATTGACAATCGCGAAATAAAAATGCATGTTGGCGATTTTCGCGAAATAAAAACTGACACAATGATACAATATACCTCGACTACTAAACTAGCTCGGCAAAGGTAGGCTTAGTTTAGGATGTAGTTAAGGGCAACAGGCAGATATGGCTTTATGTGGAGTTAATGGGGTAAAATGAGGAAAAGGGAGATGCAAATATTCTCAAAACACGTAATACCGACCACAAACCCAATGCGTGCAGGCAATAAGAAATCAATATTCATATACAAGCAAAATGACACGAGATGTGGGGAGTAACTACTCTCATTCCTAGATGAACTGGTCATGGATGTCAGCAGTTATAGGCTCTAAAACTTAGAATATATAAGTAGTTTGCCAAAATGTTGAGTCAAGTCTAATAATCAAATTTACATTCCAAGACAAAATTCAATAGTTCACTACTCGATTTCACTAAATAAGTCAAGAAAGGTGCAAAGAATAGCATAAAATAGACTTGTAGTGCAATTGCATCATGAACGAGACTCCAATCCGACTCGACTATATGCAAAAATAAATATGATATTTTTGATTTTTTTCAATTTTTCTAATTAACATGAATTGTAAACGTGAATGCAATACAAATGCAAATGCAGACGCAAAAGGATGTAAAACACTTCCCCAAACCAAAACAGACAATGTCCTCATTGGCTAAAGCACAAAAGCATATAGGGGGAAAGGGAAAAAACAACCTAATACATGTTCCTAAGGAATGAAATATATATGAAGAATGGAAAAACAAAAGGAACAGAAACAACTCAAAAAACAATGCTTCCCCAAACCAGCATCAAACTGGGGGTCGATCGAGTAGAAATTCTACTCGATCGAGCACATTTTCAGGTACAACCGCTCGATCGAGTAACTCTGCTTTGCTCGATCGAGCACTTTCGCAATTGCATAACTTTCGGTTTTGAGCAATTGTTTTCTGCTTCTTCTCCTGCAAAACCGATGCCAACCGATACCCAGAAAATAATACCAAAAGAAAGTCTAGCAGGAAAAGTGAATTGTCTATCTAAACTACAGATTATCACGTGGTAGTCTAATTGTCTAACGCAATAAATTGTTTGTTACAAATTGCACGGGGTTGCAAACCCGGCTAATAACCACATAGGTTCTTGACAAGGCCACCGTCAGGCCTTTGACTTGCGGAAGTACCCTCAGCTGTGGTAATTTACGCCTTCTTTTTCCACACATGCGGTCTTTCCTGGGAGTCTAGCTTCACTTCTGAATCACTCGAACATGTGTGAACTTCTTTCAACTTCGCTGGTACGGTAATCCCAACAGTCCAAGACGGAATCAGGAGTACTCAAGCCTTCCTCCTGAAGAGTCTTATCTGTCCCTCTCTACCTACGCATACACAACTATAGAGAGAAAGATAAGAATAGTCTTAAGGAATTAGAAATTCCTTAAGACGAGACAGAAATAAATAACAGAAAATTAAATTGCCTCCCGGCAACGGCGCCAAAATTTAATGCGTGTCGTTATACACCAAAAATAAAACCTAAATCAACTAACTAAGAAGATAGCGGAAGTAGGGTCGATCTCCACAGGGAGGAAACTAACTAACTGTAATTTAAATCTGTCAGTAACAATCTGGGGGTTTTGAAAAGGTTTTATACTAAACTAAATAAGGTTAAAGAAAAGAGACATAAAGATAGAAGTAGATATGTAATAAATCAGATGAAGAGAGAATATGCTAGGATTCGGTCCACTGCAATATTGGCATCTACGGGTCAACTAAGTCAGTCAATCTATCAATGAGAAGAGCAATGGTTTTCTCTTCTCGGTCTCAAACCACCCTAGGGATTTTCCTAATTAACTCTCGTCCTCTTAGGAGTCACCTATCAATTCTAAGCAAGCCTTCCCTTCCAATCTCTCGATCCAGGTCGGGGTTAACTACCTAGCCTAGTCTCCTGCGTGCACTCATTCAACTAAACCTCAATTAAATTGGACTAACTAAAATAATCTATCCTAACATGCCTCTACTACAGTTTCCCTCATTTCAACATACAAGAGAATTAGCTACTCATGTTATTAACGATGCTAACTAAGACGATTAAACATATGACGATAGACATAATAAAATCGTGATTAACAAGCATAGGCAATAATAAAGCAGTAATTAAGAAGAGTAAACAATAATTAAGACTAAAACGAGGGTAAGAGAAGAAGAGAGAAAGTAGTTTACAATCTTAGCAATCCGGCGTAAAGAACAATCCACGGCGATAAACCCGAATGTAAACCAAAGATTAAAAGTTCAGAAACTAAGGTTGAAAGATTAATGCTAATGATTCCGAACCCTAATGGTTCTGAGTCCTAATGACTCCGAATTTGAATTTATAACTAATGACGTAAATAAGAGTTTATATAATGCAAAACACGACTCTTAAACCCTAATTAGACTGCGGACTTAAGGCCCAAATAGATTCTACTCGATCGAGGGAAAATACCACTCGATCGAGGACTTTATTGGAGAAAATCACTCGATCGAGTAACAATTCTACTCGATCGAGCAACTTTTCAGCAGCTATCACTCGATCGAGCATAGGACAGCTCGATCAAGGTCTTTTCTCTTCAACGCTCCTCGATCGACCAAAGGTATAGTCAATCGAGGTCTTTTGGCCTATCGTACAGTGTTGAACATGGCTTTGGACTTGATTGCGAGCGGTTTCACGCTTTCCCATGCAAGAGCTTATGTTCTGTTCCTTCCATTCTCCTAAATGCATGCAAAGTGGACTGTTTCGGCTCGGTTTCTGCTACAACGCAGCTTGTACCTACAAAATAGTAATGAAAGTACAAAGTAGCCAAATAGGGGCATATAGTGATATAATATCACCTAAATGACATAGAAATGCGTGCAATAAATGGACTAGAAAGTCTATATAAAATACACGCATCACCTACATACAAAAAGGTAACAACACATTACAAGCCAAAAATTTGAGTTCAAATTATGTTCTCATGTTTTCACTATGGAAGTGCAAAATGGGACTTCTAGGGACATTAGTGCACCCACACCATAGGATAGACCTCAATGTCACTTCGGTGAGGATACACAATAGAGAACTTTTTCAATACTTGGCTCATGACACCGAAGAATGGGAGCGATATAATTCATTCCCTAAACAACCTCAACTCTTTCATTTTGATGTTTTGGATTGCCATGATAATTCAGTTATGTCTACTGAGGATATGATATGTGCTTTACTGGCCGATGTGAATTCTTCTTGTATTAATGTTACTTCCTCCACCTATGAGACTAACCTAATTAGTCAATATTTACTGGACCGTATTGAACAAGTGACTAACGACTTTAATATGTGTGTGGCACAAGAAGAACTTGATTCTTATTATATTAAGTGGCAAGCTAAGCATGTTGATAAGTTTCATGACCCGCTTTCCCTTGAACCTGATGTGAAACAATCTTATAAAGAGAGTGATGTCGATAGTGATGATAGTGGTTTTTGGGATGATGATGATAAGGAGGATTGTTATAATTTAACACCATCAATAGGATATCATATTACGAATAATTATTTAATTATTCAATAAGTGTAATTTGGGAAAAAGGCAAGAACCCTATTTTTCTCTCTATTATGCAAATTATGAGGAACTAATCATCCCTTCTCTATTTAGGTAGCTATTGGATATAATTCAATAGGATATCATATTACGAATAATTATTCAATTAGTCAATAAGTGTAATTTAAGGAAAATGCAATAACCCTATTTTTTTCACTATTATGCAAATTATGAGGAACTAATCATCCCTTCTTGATTCAAGGTACTTTGAAACTATTATTTAATTAATTGTGAGATCTTTTTAATCCTGTATATTATTACTTAACTATTATTTATTCTCCGTTCTTAATATATGGTTTTTGTATGTTTAATTAATTTGGCATATTGATTATTTCTTCCTTCAATCTACTGCAATTCTATATGTTTGAATCCGTAACTATTTAATTCATTAGATAAAATTTCAACCTTTAATCCAATTATTTGTATGCGTTTCATCGTGGTTGGGTAAAAGGGGAAATAAATAAATAATTTGAACCGATAACCGCGTGTGTTAAAGGTCGTTATTTCTGTTGATTGGTCTATTCGTTTATGCTGTTAGTGAATTAAATATAGACACTTGGATTAGATTATTCATCAATTAGGTTGCTTAGTCTTGCGTTTCGAACTGAGTATTATTATCAAAGAAATATTTAAAACTCTTGTTTTAGAACGGGATACTCAAGGGTTAATTGGGATTAGTGGTCGATGATCAGTTATTAACTAGTTAGTCGATAAACCTTAACTTCGAACTTTTAATCATCTAAATTCCCCCATCTTTATTATTTGTTTAGTAATTTATAGTTTAATCAATCGTTAAAACCCTCGTATTATTATTACTTGTACTCTATATTATTTACCCATTAATTACATCGCCTTTATTGTGGATTCGACACCCGACTTATCGCCACTATATATTTTAAAGTAATAGGACTTTATTATTTATCTTTGGGAGCATACGACTTCAGCTCACCAATAGTCGACTACCTCTGCGTAATTTTGGTTTGACAATAATGCTCATGCTTACTTTACCAACAGTCTACCATAATTCCAATATATTACATCCGTTCATTTTAGTTTAAGGCGGGCATATATCCGAGGGGGGGCGTGAACTCTCCCACGGAGATTGTTGCACATAAAACAATAGTATCCCTAGCCTTCGCTTAAACGCTAGTTGCCTGACTTCTGCTATGTTTCTATGGGGTCCATTATTGTATAATTTCACGAATCACGATGATCTACATTTTTAGATGTGATATTATCCTTGTTTAGATAAATAATTTATTGTTTTTTATTATCATTTACTCTCTGAATTCAATTACTCGCTCTCATCCTCTCTAATGGTAACAAGGGTGTGTTCACAAGTATTAAGAAAAAAGAAGAAAAGGTAAGGGCATTTGTGTCATGTTAAAATTAAAGTTCACTTGCATATAAAGTAAAGTGAAGATTAGAGAAAAAATTAGATTTGGTTAATTGTTCTCTCCAAAAAGTGGAACCCATGTAACTTTACATAAATAACCATTACTTTACACCATTACTTTACAAAAAAAAATGAAAGTACAACCACCTTTTGATTTATAGCCAAAAACAAACTTTTCGGCTTAAACTAAAAGTTGGCGCCAAAAAAGAAATGTTTACAAATTTAATTACAAAAGTACACTTATCTTCACTTCTTCACTTTATAGAAACTTTATTCCACTCTCAGCATTTGTTATCATCTTCTACAAAACACAAAGAAAAAAAAAACACTTATAAAATATCTTCAACATAAAAAATAAAATAAGTTAACATTTTAATTAACTTTTAAAATGTACAAGACGAACTTAAAGGACGACATTGTACATACCTTGTTGGTGAATTATGAGAAGTTGGTCCCCTTGAAAGGCAAAATTTCAGAACCTGCCGACAAGTGGAACGTGACTATGAAGACAGTATGGGTTTGGTGGAGTCGAGCAAAGCACAAAATTGCTGATGGTGAGATTATTCACTTGCCATCACACAGGTTAGGCAGCACAAACAATCCAAAAATCATAACTAACAAGGAAAAAGTGAAGAGCTAGCCAAAGAAAAATCGACCCTCGATTGAAAAACTTGCAAAAAAAAAATTGGAGTTGGTTATGGTACTATCCAACATTGGGCTCAGGCAGGTATAGTAAAAAAATCATACAAATGCAATACACCCAAGCCTAACTAATTCAAACAAATTAGAAAGGCTTATATTTTCTCTTGCATCAACATTTATTGACTTTAGTTAAAACAACATCAAGTTCAAAGACATGTCACAACAAGTTCACATAGACGAGAAATAGTTTTACATAACTAGAACAACAGAGCGATACTACATTATTCGAAGGAAGATGTGCCATATCGAGCTTGTCAATCAAAGAGATTCTACACTCTTTAAAAAACTCAAACCCTTGTTACTGTTTCTGTAACAGTAACTTTGTTGCTTTCTGCCCATTTTACCCTCAACGTACTGCCTTCTACATTCTTCTCTCTTGTGTGCAAAACACAAACCCTTGTTACTGTTCCTGTAACAGTAACTTTGTTGCTTTCTGCCTATTTGACCCTCAACTTACAGCCTTCTACATTCTTCTCTCTTGTGTCTAATTATATTATACAATTTTCAACTAAATATTTTCCCTTTTCCCTCACTCATCCGAGGACCCCTTCAGCTATATACCCTTTACTAACCCCCTTGTCCATTTTGCCTATGTTATTTATTCTTCGATTGGCATTTTCTTTTCTTGATACCTTCTTCGTTAAGGTGCTCTTTTAGAGGAGTGGTTGTGAATCAAATTAAAGGAACGACGTCAACAACAATGACGATAGAAAGGCAAAGCCGGATGATCGGAGACCTCATCAGTTAAGTTTATCTTTTGGGAGGAGTGATTGTTTATTAAGTTAAATAAGCTTCGTTTTTTATTTGGGTGTTTATAACTCATCAAAGCAACAACATCAGTAACACTTGAGATAAAGAATTAAATACAACTGATAGGCCTACCTACTAGGTAAGTTGATATGGTTTATTTTGGGATGTTTTAATTGATAACATTCAATAGTTTTTGGCTTCTTAAAGTGTTTATATTGATTGCATGCAAGGGATGAAAAGGATCAAATGTGTTTCTGTTTAGCTTGGGTGGTTAAAATTGATGTCATTCAATTGCTTGGGTCTTATTATATTGTTTAAATTGACTGCATGTAATATTTTCAGTCTCAAAAGAATACCACTTATTATTCAGTTCTTAAACTCTTGGTTATTTTTGTGTCTTTATTGAACAACACTTTTTATTACTCCCACCATTCAAGTTCAGACACAACACTTCTTTTTTAGACAGTTTTCATGAGTGAAGATAAACTTTACGATTCCTTACAATATGTAATATAAAATATGGTCATGTGGGATCTTGTTTGATTCGTCTTTATAAGTAAAATAAGATTATGACATTTTTATATTTTTTTATAATGTAAAACTCGAGATATTTACTTTACAATTCGTGCATTGGCGAATGTGTAAAAGAGTAAAATTGTGTTTGGACTTGAATAGAGGGAGTATTGATTAGCTTGTTCGAGAATTCATGGTCAAGATTTATGCTTATCTGCAAAATTTTATGAGCGGGGGCTTGTCACCCTTGTTCTTCCGCTAGGCTAGAGTTCTATATTCGGTTAAAAACAAACAAACAAAGCAGAAGCTGTACATTTAGTGTAAAGTTTACACTCAACAATGTCAACAAACAGAGCAAATAACCCATGGAAAAGAAAGCAAATGTAACTTATCTGAAACTTTGATAGAGGAAATACAGACAATTTCTAGGTGGTATTTACGATCACGAGTCTTGAAACTTATCTATTCATGTTTGTGATACGTGATTTGTTGATGGGCGTCAATAATAAGAGGATCCTCTTTGACTACTGATCTTTCTATGCCGATAAAATAGGTTATTTTCTCGTCTTCACTTTCTTTGCATTGATATATCAACCTTGTTTAGTGCATAATCTTTTGTGGTCTATTACCAAAAAGGATGGAAGAGTCTTTTATGCTCGGATAGATCACTGTAGATAAATGTTGGGGAAATATGGAAATATAATGTTGGTGTATCTAGGAAGTAAAATGTCTGTCATGTACTCATGTGTCTAGACTCTAGAGGATGTACTACTTTAGACAATATTTATGTGCCAAAAAAAATGTTCAATTTATATCTGAATTCTAATCTTTTTTTTGGTGAGTGCTGATTTATTTTTAATGCAATAGGATTTGATGGTTCTTCTAATGCATGTAGTGTTCAAGATTTCTATATGGTGGACTTAGTGATGTTTCTATACGTAATAGTTGGATACATGAATTAACTTTACTTTCATTTTGACTTCTCTATGCGCTCATAAACGCCATCAAGCAAATTAGCTTTAAATAGAAATTGATGTTTCACATTACGTTTTGGATTAGGTCCCTAAAATAATATGCAACTACATTGGTATAGATAATGAGTTAGTACTAAATTATGTAGGCATGTTTTTGAATTATAATATGATACACTTAAAACAGTGGGTGCGAAATACATCAATGATGCTTCTTTGATATATAGTTTTTTTGTCTTTTGTTTTAAAATGTCAAGTTTAATGGAGTGAAAAGTTTAGTTTCTAAGTGATAGTCCAAATACAAAGCCACTCATTATGGATGTGCTTGTAGTTTATTGTGTTTACTATGTTCTTCTTCGACAGTTACAACAATCTTTTTTCGCATTTCCTTATATTAGCTTGCAATATGACGGGACTACTTGGCAATTCCACCCGCAAAAACACCTTAAAATGTGTTACTTCACTTGTTAAGTTCTTTGATCAAGAAGGGCCTGCTGGCTTGGCTGAGTAAGTGCTACTATTTCATCTTTTCGTCTTCTCTTTAATTGTGTGATGATTTCTAAGACTAAAGACAAAAGTTATTATGTTTGTGTTTGTTATACTGCAAAGTTTCTAAGCTGTGAGTTCGTAGTATGCACTACTATAGTGCATAACTATGAATAAACTCTTGATCACATCTAAATCTCAGACTTTTACACCGGTCGAGTTTGGTTTTTCATTTTGGGCTTTTCTTTCTGTGAGTAACGCCCTAAGGCTTCATGTCCTGGGTCAAATAATGAGCTCGGGGGTGGTTGTGGTAGGATACTTGACTCCATTATTTGTTTGCCTACATTTATGATTTATATTCTTATGGTCATTGCCCTTAAACTTTCACCTATTTTTTTTATTACTTCCATTTTCTCGAATTGTTATTGTATATATATAAATTTTCAATTTAGTGAAGTTCAATTGCAGTCTTTATAGGTTTGAACCATTTAGGAGTAACATGGTAGATATCTCAGTTCTACACCTTTCGCCAACCACCCATTGGTGATTGGGCCGCATGTTTGGTATGCGAAACGATTTATGACAGTTCATAAGTTTATCGTCAAATGATAGCTCAAATACTTGTGTCTACCCCTTGGTCGTCATCTACGTGCCGATTGTAACACCCGCAAATGTACCCTATTTTTTATAGTAAAAATATTTTACGGATACTTTTCAGCGAAATTTAGTTTTAGTCGTAAATTAAATTTCCCGTATCGAATTTAAAATTTCCGAGTTCGTATTTGGATTTTACGCGAGATTTCAAGTGAATCACGTCTTAAGACGTCTTTTACTTTTCTTGACTTTTTCCACTCACTCTCTTCTTATACTCCCCTTTAACCTAATTCACTCACACAACTCAACTCTTACATCCTCACTAAGAAAACCCCAAAAGCACAGCTTCCATTTTTGATCCGTCTTATAATCGTCATAACTTTCTCATTTCTCGCTCAAATTCACGTAAGTTCGTCTTATTCTTCCCCTCTTATCTTCCTCTATCCGTATTGGTAATAAAATTACCGTCTTTCTCGCTTTTCAAACTTTCCGTCTTTCTCAAGGTGAAGTATATTCATCTTTTATTAACTATTTGTAGGTGGTGACCTCCAAGATCCCGACAAAGACTACTTTTTGATTGAAGAGGACCTTGACGCGGAGTGAAGACGCAATAAGATAACGGTGAAGGGTTATTCGATATCATTTACGTGTTTTATGTGTTTCCTATGGTAGAAATCGTAATTAGAATATGATTAGTAATCATGGGAATCGTATTGCTGGTAATGGATGTTGTTAGTTGAGAATATATATGAGAATTGACGAATTATAATAATAGTTGATTGTTGTAAAATGTTGGTCCTTAAGTAAAATGATGATTTTCGTGCATTGTAGACCACAGCCGGCCGACCGGCAGCCGGTCCGCCTACCGGCTGGGGCAGTGGCTGTATAATATTGTTGTTACGTAAGATTTTATGCATGAAGTTGATCTCGGCCGACCGGCAGCCGGTCGGCCGACCGGCTGAGACACACCTCACTTTGCTTTGGTTTTTCTCATTTGCCTTTGGTCCCAGCCGGATAGCCGGCAGCCGGTCCCCTTGACCGGCTGGGACACACTGATATTTCATGTTGGTTTTCATATGATACTTGGCGTCAGGTGGGTGGCCGGCAGCCGGTCCACCTGACCGGCTGGCACCTGCTGGAAGGTCCTTGTATTTCTTGTTTACGATATCATTTATAATATTTCCGATTGTTCATTTATCGTTAAATTTACGGAATGACTTTAAATATTAATGTTTTGAATATATGATATTTCAATCGCTTGTATCGCATGTTTTGTGACGGTTTTTGGTATGTCTCACTTTGAGTCGGTTTTTACAAATGTTACGGTTTGAGCACTATTTTGTTATGTGCTTTGTACTCTCATTCCCTTGGCTACCTCCACGTTCGTAAGGCTGGAATGTCGGAACGGGGATGTATCCTACTGCTTAAATGCATGTGTTAGTGGGCATACGACGACGTTGTTAGGAGGCGAACGCTTTGCGTTGATCGCTCGGCCGTCAAATATTTTGTACTTGCGAGGTGGTGTTATTTGCATGTAGCGTAACGCTTGTTATGAGGCTTGAGCTCTTTTCCGCCTCTTTCGTGAATTATATCGGCAGAATTTGGGGTACTCGGCGTCATGATTTACCGAGTCTTGGATGCGAAATGTTTATCGCATGTCGGACAGGAAAATGTGATTTCGGGATTCTGGCCAGATTTAGTCTAGGACCGGGTATTTATATCGTCGTTCTAGCAGGAGGAAATTAGTCCACATATACGAAATTAATTGAATCGTGTATGCGTTCAGGGAAATGATTATCTCGTGGATGCCTTTTAATCATACTTGACATGTACACGGTGCTAGTGCGTTTCATTTACCGTGAGAGATGTCGTCAGTGTATTGGTATGTTTGGATGAATGATTATATGATTGATCATTGGATGACTTCGCATGGTTTGTTTTTCGAGTCTCAATCTTCTCAAACTTATATCGCTAACGGTGAGATGTAAGCCCTAGTGAGCGTATTCGGTTGCCTAAGAGTGTCTTCTCCGAGTCTTTGTATAACATGATGGATTCGGACTTGTACTTCTTATGCTCTTATCATGATATATTGAATTGTCTATCTATCTTTATTGTATTTCACATGTATATTTATATATGCATGCTTCTACTTTTGTATTTCCTTTTATGTACGTTTAATGTGATATGGCTGGGAGAACCCGGAGTTACTACCCACTGACTGTGGCATTAATGTGTTTCATGGATGAACAGGTTGCTTGCAAGGATGGCATTTTGCTTGGTATTTTGGGTTCAGGTGTGAGCTAGCGGGCGTTGTCCCTAGATGAAACACCTCTAGACGTTATTTAGCTTGTTTGCTAATCACATTTACTTTGATAACCTTTGGAGAGACTACGTCTCTTGTTGTAGTATATTCCGTACTTTGGTTTGTAATATTTGACACACCTCGTATTTTCTATCTTGCATGTATAAAGGTTTTTAAAATACCGTATTTCCGCTAATTAAATCACATGCTTGTATGTTTTTATTTCCGCATTCGCGAGGGTTGTCACAGTTGGTATCAGAGCTTTTATCGCTCCCGACGCACACACGTGAACCCTAAACTTAAACTACTTGACCTTGAAATAATAAATGAGAGATGGGTAGAAGTTAAGGACTTTACTTGGTAGTCTATTTGTTTATGCTAATTGATAGGAGTAACTTAATTAGTTTTTGTTTCTTATGAAGATGGTTAGACCGCGAGTAGTAGAGAATGTCATGTTGGAAGCTCTTACTCAAGTATTGAAGAATCAACAGGATGCGGCTTTAGCTCAAGCCAACCAAGTTCCCTCGTAGAAAAGATAACCATCAGGGAGGCTACGCTTGGGTAGCTGGATAAATAGCTAGGAGTAAGATTATACCTTACGGTGGAGAACCGGACCCTACGGAGCTATCAGAATGGTTCCGTGAGATGGAGAAGCAGTTTGATCTATACCAAGTCCGTGAAGAGGACAAGGTGAGGATCGCAAAGCACTTCCTTGTAAGGGAAGCTGATAATTGGTGGGCTATCACTAGTGCCACCATTGTTCTTGAAGATGACTTCAATTGGGCTTGTTTTAAAGCTCTAGTGGAAGGTAGATTCTATCCTAAGGAGCTTAAGCAACAAAGGCTCAAGGAGTTTATTGACTTTAAGCAAGGCAACTTGTCGGCTCAGGACTTCACTAAGGAGTTCAACAAGCTTGCTCATTTTGCTCCGAGGCTTATCCGAGATGACGAGGACCGAGCCTTCTATTACTGTAACAAGCTGAGTGCTGTACTTCAAAGTAAAGTGAGGAGGAATACTACTTCCTTTGGGGATTTATACGATGATGCCTTGTGGGCTGAGAATTCTATGAAGCCCATTAGGGATGAAGCTTTGATGAATAATCCCTCTCCTTCTTTCACTCCAAGGCCAAATGTCTTTGGGAAGAGACAGTTTATTCCGTCTTCTTCTAACTCTTATGCCAACAAGAGGAGATTTAATCCTCTTTCCAATGCAAATACAAGAGCTCCTGCTCCTTTCATTCCTCGAGCTACTTCTAAAGTGGCTCATAAGCCTTATGCTCCACAAGCTCAAGCTCAAGGTCGCTTTTGCAACTGCTTTAGACTTCCACACCACCCCGGTGTGGCATGTTTCAACCGACCTTATGTGTGTTTCTTTTGCCAAAAGGGTGGTCACCGTTATGATGATTGCCCCGATCGAAAATTGCCCCCTCCTCCTGCTAAACCTAAGGGTTCTATCTTTGTTATGAGCCGTGCCGAAGCCGATGCTCAACCAGAGATCATTACGGGTATGTTCTCATTCTTAGAGCAACCGTGTCTTATTCTATTTGATGCCGCTGCTTCTATATCTTTTGTGTCTTCGACTTATGCTAATAAATTATCTATCGAGCCTACATCTAGTGAGGATACTCCCATATCCTTACCATCCGGAGATATTATCTCTTGTTCTACTCTCTATCCTAATGTCCCAATATCTATTGCGGGTTCTATCTTTCCCGCTAATCTCCTTAAGTTTCCTTTAGGAGAGTTCGATATAATTCTAGGTATCGATTGGTTAGCATTGTACCATGCTAGGTTCGAGTGTCGTGATCAAAAGATTTATTTAAAGAGTACTTTAGGAGTTAGAATAACCTATAAGGGATCTCATCCCCGAAAAGGTGTGTCTTTGATTTCCGCCATGAAGTTGGTAAGTATGGTAAGAAAGGGTCACCAAGCATACTTGTGTATTGTGACTTCTTCAACTACCTCTTTGCCAAAAATTGAAGATGTGCCTATAGTTTGCGAATTCGTTGATGTATTCCCTGAAGATTTGCCCTGGATTCCTCCCGAGCGTGATGTTGAGTTCTCTGTTGATCTTGTACCTGGTTCTGGACCCATAGCCCAAGCGCCTTACCGTATGGCTCCAATCGAGTTGAAAGAATTAAGGAAGCAGCTTGATGATATGATTGAGAAGGGTTTTATTCGACCAAGTGCCTCGCCTTGGGGTGCTCCCGTTCTTTTTGTGAAGAAGAAAGATGGTTCTATGAGGCTTTGTATTGATTATCGTGAATTGAATCGGATTACAATCAAGAATAGGTATCCTTTACCAAGAATTGAAGATTTGTTTGATCAACTAAAGGGGGCTTCTACTTTTTCCAAGATTGATTTGAGATCCGGTTATCACCAAATTCCTGTTCGAGATGTTGATATTCCAAAGACCGCTTTTAGTACAAGGTATGGTCATTATGAGTTCAAGGTGATGCCATTTGGATTGACGAATGCTCCCGCTATCTTTATGGATCAAATGAACCGCACATTTAGTGAGTACCTTGACAAGTGTGTGGTGGTGTTCATTGACGATATCCTTATTTTATCCAAGACCGAAGAAGAGCATGCTATTCATCTAAGGACTATTTTGGGTGTTCTTCGTCGTCAAAAGTGGTATGCTAAATTCTACAAGTGTGAATTTTGGTTACCTAAGGTGTCCTTTCTTGGGCATGTGATTTCTAAAGAAGGTGTAATGGTGGATTCTTCTAAGATTGAAGCTGTGGTGGATTGGAAGAGTCCGACCAATATTAGAGAAATTCGAAGTTTTCTTGATTTAGCTGGTTATTACCGTAGATTTGTCAAGGATTTCTCTAAGCTTGCTAGACCGATGACCCAGTTGTTGAAGAAGGAAACCAAGTTCCTATGGAATGAAGCTTGTGAAGCCGCGTTTCAAGAGTTAAAGAAAAGGTTAACTACCGCTCCGGTGTTGACTTTGCCTGAAGATGGTGTAGAGTTTGATGTCTATTGTGATGCTTCCAAGATGGGATTGGGTTGTGATCTTATGCAAAGTAGGAAAGTGGTGGCGTATGCTTCGAGGCAGTTGAGAGTTCATGAAGTGAACTATCCTACTCATGATTTGGAATTCGCCGCCGTTGTTCATGCTTTGAAAGTGTGGAGACACTACCTCATTGGTGTTCATTGTCGTATATTCACCGATCACAAGAGTTTGAAGTACATATTTACTCAAAAAGAGTTGAATATGAGACAAAGAAGATGATTGGAATTGGTGAACGATTATGATTTTGAGTTGTTGTATCATGAAGGGAAGGCTAATGTTGTTGCCGATGCTCTTAGTAGGAAAGCTTCTCATGCATTGAATGCTATGCGGGTATTACCCGATGATCTTTGTGCCGAGTTTCGAAAGTTGAAGTTGGAATTCGTGGAGCGTGGATTTGTTTATGTTGGTGCTATGACTGCTGAACCTGTTTTTCTCCGTGAGATCCGCGAAAGCCAAGTTGATGATTTTACCTACAAGTCTATTCAAGCCAAACTTCTTGAAGGTAAAGCTAAAGATTTCAAGTTTGATGATGAAGGTGTTCTTCGTTTCCATGGCCGTTTGTTTGTGCCTAATGCTCTTGATTTGAGGAAGCGAGTTCTTTATGAAGCTCACCTTTCCCCTTATTCTATTCACCCCGGAGGTGATAAGATGTACAAAGACTTGAAGCTACAATTTTGGTGGCCGAATTTGAAGGGCGATGTTGTGTCTTATGTTGGAAGATGTCTTACTTGCCAACAAGTGAAGATTCAACACAAGAGGCCCGGTGGATTGCTACAACCTTTGGATATTCCACTATGGAAGAGGGAATCTATTTTTATGGATTTTGTTATGGCTTTGCCGAGGACCGTTGGAGGTAAATATGCCGTTTGGGTGGTTGTTGATCGTTTGACCAAGTGTGCTAGATTTATTCCGATCAAAGAAACATGGAGTTTAGATCGACTAGCGAAAGCCTATGTTGATGAGATTGTTAGATACCATGGCGTTCCTAAGGAAATTATATCCGACCGAGATCCGAGATTCTGTTCGAGATTTTGGAAAGCTTTACAAGAAGCCATGGGTAGTAAATTGTTGATGAGTACCGCTTTTCATGCCGCTACCGATGGTCAGACCGAGAGGACTATTCAGACTTTAGAAGACTTGCTTAGGGCTTGTGCACTCGACTTCCAATCTAGTTGGGAAAAGAGTCTACCGTTGTTGAGTTTTCTTACAACAACAGTTATCATGCATCGATCAAGATGGCTCCTTATGAAGCTCTTTATGGAAGGAAATGTCGGAGTCCTATATGTTGGAATCAATTGAGTGATGATCGTGACTTAGGCCCCGATGTTCTTGTTGAGACTATTGATAATGTGAAGGTCATTCGTGATAGAATGAAAGCCGCTCAAGACCGTCAAAAGTCTTATGCCGATATCCAAAGAAGACCGCTAGAATTTGAGGTTGGAGATAAAGTGTTCTTGAAGGTATCTCCAATGAAGGATGTTAAACGGTTTGGTCTTAAGGGTAAATTGAGCCCGAAATACATTGGACCCTTTGATATTGTGAAGAGGATGGGTTCCGTTGCTTACAAGTTGGATTTGCCCCCGAATTTGGCTAAGGTTCATAATGTATTCCATGTTTCTCAATTGAGAAAGTATGTTAGTGATCCAAGCCATATATTTCAAAAGGAAATGCCCGAGCTTGAACAGAATTTGTCTTTTGAAGAGAAGCCGTTTCGAATCCTACATCGCAAGGATAAGAAGTTGAGAAGTAAAGTGGTTCCTTTAGTGAAAATCTTGTGGAGATGTGCCAATGTTGAAGAAGAGACTTGGGAAACGGAAGTTTCTATGCGTAGTAAATATCCAAGCTTATTCGATTAAGGTATCACTCTTTCGCTCAAGTTTCGAGGGCGAAACTTTTTAAAAGGTGGGGTGATTGTAACACCCGCAAATGTACCCTATTTTTTATAGTAAAAATATTTTACGGATACTTTTCAGCGAAATTTAGTTTTAGTCGTAAATTAAATTTCCCGTATCGAATTTAGAATTTCCGAGTTCGTATTTGGATTTTACGCGAGATTTCAAGTGAATCACGTCTTAAGACGTCTTTGACTTTTCTTGACTTTTTCCACTCACTCTCTTCTTATACTCCCGTTTAACCTAATTCACTCACACAACTCAACTCTTACTTCCTCACTAAGAAAACCCCAAAAGCATAGCTTCCATTTTTTATCCGTCTTATAATCGTCATAACTTTCTCATTTCTCGCTCAAATTCACGCAAGTTCGTCTTATTCTTCCCCTCTTATCTTCCTCTATCCGTATTGGTAATAAAATTACCGTCTTTCTCGCTTTTCAAACTTTCCGTCTTTCTCAAGGTGAAGTATATTCATCTTTTATTAACTATTTGTAGGTGGTGACCTTCAAGATCCCGACAAAGACTACTTTTTGATTGAAGAGGACCTTGACGCGGAGTGAAGACGCAATAAGGTAACGGTGAAGGGTTACTCGATATCATTTACGTGTTTTATGTGTTTCCTATGGTAGAAATCGTAATTAGAATATGATTAGTAATCATAGGAATCGTATTGTTGGTAATGGATGTTGTTAGTTGAGAATTTATATGAGAATTGACGAATTATAATGATAGTTGATTGTTGTAAAATGTTGGTCCTTAAGTGAAATGGTGATTTTGGTGCATTGTAGACCCCAGCCGGCCGACCGGCAGCCGGTCCTCCTACTGGCTGGGGCAGTGGTTGTATAATATTGTTGTTACGTAAGATTTTATGCATGAAGTTGATCTCAGTCGGCCGACCGGCAGCCGGTCAGCCGACCGGCTGAGACACACCTCACTTTGCATTGGTTTTTCTCATTTGCCTTTGGTCCCAGCCGGGTAGCCGGCAGCCGGTCCCCTTGACCGGCTGGGACACACTGATATTTCATGTTGGTTTTCATATGATACTTGGCGTCAGCCGGGTGGCCGGCAGCTGGTCCACCTGACTGGCTGGCACCTGCTGGAAGGTCCTTGTATTTCTTGTTTACGATTTCATTTATAATATTTTTGATCGTTCATTTATCGTATAAATTTACGGAATGACTTTAAATATTAATGTTTTGAATATATGATATTTCATTCGCTTGTATCGCATGTTTTGTGACGGTTTTTGGTATGTCCCACTTTGAGTCGGTTTTTACAGATGTTTCGGTTTGAGCACTCTTTTGTTATGTGCTTTGTACTCTCAAACCCTTGGCTACCTCCACGTTCGTAAGGCTGGAATGTCGGAACGAGAATGTACCCTACTGCTTAAATGCATGTGTTAGTGGGCATACGACGACGTTGTTGGGAGGCGAACGCTTTGCGTTGATCGACCCGACCGTCAAATGTTGTGTACTTGCGAGGTGGTGTTATTTGCATGTAGCGTACCACTTGTTATGAGGCTTGAGCTCTTTTCCGCCTCTTTCGTGAATTATATCTACCGAATTTGGGGTACTCGGCGTCAATGATTGACCGAGTCTTGGATGCGAAATGTTTATCGCATGTCGAACCTGAAAATGTGATTTCGGGATTCTGGCCAGATTTAGACTAGGACCGGGTATTTATATCGTCGTTCTACCAGGCGGAAGTTAGTCCATATATACGAAATGAATTGAATCGTGTATGCGTTCAGGGAAATGCTTATCTCGTGGATGCCTTTTAATCATACTTGCCATGTACACGGTGCTAGTGCGTTTCATTTACCGTGAGAGATGTCGTCAGTGTATTGGTATGTTTGGATGAATGATTATATGATTGATCATTGGATGACTTGGCATGGTTTGTTTGTCGAGTCTCAATCTTATCAAACTTTTACCGCTAACGGTGAGATGTAAGCCCTAGTGAGCGTATTTGGTTGCCTAAGAGTGTCTTCCCCGAGTCTTTGTATAACATGATGGATTCAGACTTGTACTTCTTATGCTCTTATCATGATATATTGAATTGCCTATCTATCCTTATTGTATTTCACATGTATATTTATATATGCATGCTTCTACTTTTGTATTGCCTTTTATGTACGTTTAATGTGATATGGCTGGGAGAACCCGGAGTTACTCCCCACTAACTGTGGCATTCATGTTTTTCATGGATGAACATGTTGCTTGCATTGATGGCATTTTGCTTGGTATTTTGGGTTCGGGTGTGAGCTAGCGGGCGTTGTCCCTGGATGAAACACCTTTAGACGTTATTTAGCTTGTTTGCTAATCACATTTACTTTGATAACATTTGGAGAGACTACGTCTCTGGTTGTAGTTTATTCCGTACTTTGGTTTGTAATATTTGACACACCTCGTATTTTCTATCTTGCATGTATAAAGGTTTTTAAAATACCGTATTTCCGCTTATTAAATCACATGCTTGTATGTTTTTATTTCCGCATTCGCGAGGGTTGTCACACCGATACAGTCGTTTTGACAGTCATTAAAGTTTAATTGAAGTCCGGGTAAAAAATCGCTCTATTTTCTATAAACCGTCTTTTAAAACCGTGTCTGAACGCTCGAGAATATTGCGGATATTTTAATATTTTGAAAACTTATCTTTTTTGATAAAATTTATCCGTAGTTTATTTTAAAGGAATTCGAAATCAACCGCAATTCCGAAAGGAAACGCAGAAATCTTTCTTTCAAAATAGGATACTTTTTGTGAAATAACGCAGCAGATGCTGCGCCTCTTCCAAGAGTCGCAGTTCCTACTGCCCCTGTTCCTTAGTTCAATTTCCTATTTCCGGAATAATT
The DNA here is from genome assembly GCA_022085475.1 of Heliosperma pusillum. Lineage (NCBI taxonomy): Eukaryota > Viridiplantae > Streptophyta > Magnoliopsida > Caryophyllales > Caryophyllaceae > Heliosperma > Heliosperma pusillum. The sequence goes on along the minus strand of JAIUZE010001003.1, from coordinate 8,224 downwards.
TCTAGATTTCTTTTCTAGTTCGAGTTATTCCAAAACTCTTACTATAAAAGGAGAGCTTCGTTCTCACTTTTAGGGCACGCGAGTGTTCCGCCCCTTCTCTTCTCTCTTTGCATTCTAGACCTTGCTCTAAGCATTTTGACATCTACGTGCTTGATCAATCGACCACGTAAGATCAAATCCTTTTGGGTTCCCGTCACGTTTTGCAATGACCTACCAATTTGACCACTACACTTAATTAATCAATCAACTTAATCGATTTTCAATCCTCTTACGAGAGCACTTTCTTTAGATACTCGAGTCGAGCTATCGCTAATAAGTCTGAGGGTGTTAAATCCCGTCTTTTATTATTTTGTATTGTCTTTTATTTATCGATTCATGTAAGATTCATGTCCGAAGTATGTCAAAACCTTTTCAAAACTTCTTTTAATTAGTCTTTTCTTTGTATAATAAGTCGTCTTTTATCATAGTCTTTTATTTAGATGTTAATCCTTGACTTAGATCCATAATAGCCAATATTAGTGGGTTTTAGTCTAGCAATTTAATCAATTAAATCAGTTTCACTCGAGTCATGATTTTACAATAAACCGTAAAATCACCAATGAACACTAACTGATCGTGATTCTGGCTTTACAGTCAGAACCCAAGTCTAGAACAGACACACCATGTGTTGCGCCTCTTCAAGAGGACGCATAAGGTGCTGCGCCTGTTCTGGGTTGGATTCTGTCTCTGATCTTCCTTTGTCGTCTAGTCGTAGCTTAACTACGTATTTAATCGACTATTAATTCTAATATCACTACTAATCCGTATTCATTATTGCAATGATTGTATTATTTAATTATCTTCTCACATGTAATCTACCTAATTCCTATTTCTACATAATTGAATGCTAAATTACATGTTCACAAACATAGTCTAAGCTCATATGCTAGGATTAAAACGTGGTTGTTGCATAGCATGCATATAACTGACAAAATATCGAGTACATAAGAGTTTCCCTAATCATTAGTAGAGGCCACTATCGAGACGGGCAGGATTAAGTGTTCGATTAAAGAACTTCTTAATACGTACCCTCACCCCTTACTCCAGATGTCTGTGAACATCCGTGTTCATTGGCATACAAGAGAGTCATTCCAGACATAGAATGCTAAGTGTAACGAATTTTTAGTGTTCATGTCATTGCTTTATGTCTTGACATGGCATGAGGTATTCGAACGGTTCCAACTTCCAAAAAAAGTTGGTGGCGACTCCACAAATGCTTATTTCTACGCTTGTCCCTTTTCAAGCGCGCCCGACCGTGGTTCCTCATGCCACGGCCTGGCACGTGGTTGCGAATCTGTGTATCACAGTTTGGCGACTCCTCTAGGGATTGTACACTTACGTGTACCCAAGGTGAAAATTGAACAAGGTTGTTTTATTCGGTTTTCCTAGGCCTAACCCAACCCTTTCGATCAATCGTTTTGTTTGGACGGTCCTAATTCTTATCTGTGCGTAAGGATGGATAACGATTGACGTCAACCATACAACGGTTTATACTCATGTTAGCACCAAGAGCTTTCATTATTCGAGGAAATGGACTAGAAACTGGCCTTACTCATGTTTGGCGCGGACCTCTCCACAGACCTTGGGCTTGATTGCTTGGTACGGCAACCCACCCTTTAAGTCAAAACCCTTTTAAATGCACTCAGCATAGCGTTATAATGCATGTGTAAATGTGTATAACCCTTACATGATCACCATTTTGTAGATAAACCACGATAAACTTTTCAAAATCAAAATCCTTTTTAAAAACTATAAAGCATTTTCAAAGGTGGCCTAAAGTAGCGCAAAATGAATCGAAACTCTGTCCAAGTGTCTAGTTAAAATCATTTCTCCACTTTGAGTCAACACTCCTACAATCATGCTACGGTTGCCTAGGACAAACATTTCCAAACTAGGCATTTTCAAAACTCACTTAAACACAGTGGCACACTCCCACTTCACAAATTGAGTCTTTTTGAGTAAGTGTACACGATAACCAAGCTTATGCTCGCCTCAATGCAATTGAGAGCCGAATTGTTGCCGTAGAAACACATTCCTGACCCTAGTGTACCCGATAACATTCCACTCATTGTGGGACAACCAGAAGTCAATACCCCACCAGTTCTTACTGGAGCAGAAAAGCGACTCCAATACTTGGAGGATCAACTAATGTACCTAAAGGGGGATGACATCTATAGGGAGAACAGATGCAAATATGAAGCGGTAAATGCCCAATTTCTAACCATATTCAATAAGACTGACATCCCAAAATTCAAAGGACATCAGAACCCGTTGAACCACATCCGTGCTTTCAATGATTATATATATATCAAAGGCATCAAACCAGAGATGTTCTTAAAGATCTTTCCTTCATCTCTCGACACCATTACCAAGCAATGGTTTTATTCCCTAGATCACAAGAAGATTGCAACTTGGGATGATGTTGCAGTTGAATTCACCAAAGAATACGCATACAATGCTGAAATTCAAGTTAACATGCGTACTCTAAAGGTTCTTACCCAAAATGAGAAGGAAGGTTTGACCGACATCCTAAGTAAGTGGAGGAAGACTAGTATACAACTGGTCGAACGTCCAGATGAAGCCACTATTGTAGAAACGTTCGTGGACAATCTTAGACCCATTTATGCAAACCACCTGAGATACCAAAACATAAAGTCTTTTAAAGACTTAACTGTGCTAGGGACCAGAATCGAAGACGACATCGGAAAGGAGCTCTTGTCTAAAATGGTAGGTCGCGGGTATCAAGGATCAACGAGTCGTTCTTATGGCTCTACTAACAAGACCTATGAGGTCAATCTTGTTGAATTGCCCAGAAAGAACAATCCTCAAAGGAAGTTCACAAACATCAATGACACATACTCCAATGCTTTGAAAAGTTGACTCAACTAGGCATGCTCCAGCCTGTAGGACCTACACCTGATCCAGAAAAGAAGAATATGTTCTAGGATGAGAACGCTTACTGCGAATATCATAGGGGCAAAGGACATAAAAGGGAGAAATTCTACAAGTTGAAACATGCCATTCAATATATGATTGAGGATGGTCATCAACCCATCCCACCTGGAAGCAAGCCTAACAAAACTAAGAATTCTCTTGGAGTTCTAATGATTACAAATGAAGAAATCACCTTGGATTATTCACACCTCATCTCCCTAGTCGCAGATGAAATCCATATGTGAAGAAGAGATGTTCAAAGGAGAACCAGAAAACAACGAATTTAAGTCAGAGTCCGAGTCCGAGTCTAGCAAGGTCCTAGAGAGTCCCTACTGCTGTCACCCTCATCCCTTTCTTTCTCTTAGCTTAGTATCTAGGAATAATAGTAGCCTAGGGGATGTCCCACCAGTTGTTCCCTTACCGACACTGACTACTGAATAGGTGGCCTCCTAGTTTTAGCTATTTTCAAAATTAAATATGAATAAATCAGATTCTGCTTACTGCTCGTGTTTTTCTGAATGCAATTCTGTTTATGATGACAATGAGGATAATCCTGACCCAGACTCAATCGAGTTACCTCCCCATATAATCAAAGAAATAATACAAGAGGAAGAAGGGGCACCAGTTATAGAAAACACTGAACCCATCAACGTAGGGACCAAACTAGAACCCCGAGAACTTAAGATATGGACGACCCTAAATCCGATTGAGAGGGCCAGTTTCGTAGACCTTTTAAACGAGTTCAAAGACGTTTTCGCTTGGTCTTACAAAGACATGACATGGATCGACAGGGATATTGCAGAGCACCGAATTCCGATCAAGCCAGGCTTCAAACCCGTAAAACCAAAAAGCTCCGTCGGATGAGGATCAAATGGGATTTTAAGATCAAAGAAGAGGTCGATAAGCAATTCACAGCTGGATTGATTAAATTTTCTGAGTATTCTGACTGGGTGGCTAACGTAGTCCCCGTACCCAAAAAGGATGGGCGAATCCTGTTTCGTGTTGATTTCAGAGACTTAAACAAATCAAGTCCCAAAGATGAATTTCCTCTATCGCATATCGGCATACGGGTAGCTAATACCGCAAATCAAGCATTGTTATCTTTCATGGATGGGTATGCTGGGTATAATCAGATCAAAATGGCCAAAGAAGACATGCATAAAACAGCTTTCGTCACTCCATGGGGCACATACTGCTACACAATTATGCCATTTGGGCTATTTAATGCTGGAGCTACAAACCAACATACCGTAACTACGTTATTACATGACATGATGCATAAAGAAGTGGTGGTAGAAGTAGATGATATGATTGTCAAATCCAAAGACAGGAAGGGACACATCGACAAGCTTCGCAAGTTCTTCCTTAGATCGCGCAAATACAGCATGAGACTCAACCCTCAGAAATGTGCATTCGAAGTTATTTAAGGCAAACTCCTAGGACATGTCGTCAGTCAGAGAGGAATAAAAATTGATCCATCCAAGATCAAAGCCTTGATATAAATGTCACAACCCCAAAAAGAGAAAGAAGTTCGAGGTTTCTTGGGCAAGGTACAATATGTGAGTCGGTTCATATCGAAACCCACTATCATTTGTGAACCTATTTTCAAAAAGCAAAAGAAAACATATCATACCATGTGGGATGATGATTGCCAAAAGGCATTCGACATGATTAAGGAGATATTAGCCAAACCACCAGTGTTGATGCCTCCCCAACGAGATCAACCTCTTGGTTTATATCTCACAGTCACAGAAGATGCAATGGGGGCTATGCTCGCCAAACCATTGGGAAAGAAGGAATAACTATCTACTACCTTAGTAAGAAGTTCTTGGAATATGAGTGCAAATACACACCTCTCGAAAATACATGCCTTGCTCTTGTGTGGCCAATAAAGTAGCTACGTCATTACATGATTAACTACTCGCTCAAGGTGTACTCCAAAATGTACCTCATCAAATACCTCTTCAAGAAACCCGTTCTCAATGGACGTCTAGCAAGATGGATCTTAATGCTCTCAAAGTTCGATCTAAAATATGTACCTCTGAAAGTCATAAATGGATGTACCGTTGCTGAAAACCAAAATAAGAATGAGGAAGAAAACGCGCTTTTGATTTTTTTTGGGGGGAAGCGGAGGAGGAGGAAGAAAACGAAACCCAAGCAATATACATGTGGTCATTTTCGGACGAGGATATATTGCAAACTTGTAAAGACTTCTGGTACCTTTACTTTGATGGTGCATCGAATTTAAGAGGATTCGGAGTGGGAGTGTTGCTCATTTCTCCTGAAGGTGAGCATACCATGCTATCTGTCAAACTGGACTTCGAGGTGACGAACAATGCAGCAGAATATGGAGCTTCACTTATTGGCTTACAAGCGGCAGTGAGTCTAGGAATTTAGAGTCTTCGAGTTCATGGATACTCCTCCTTGATAGTTAACCAGGTTAAGGGATCATGGAAAATTCAAAGTGAAATTCTAACGCCCTATCAGGCTAGAGTAGATCAAGTTGCCCATTTCTTTGATCACGTCACTTATCTACATCTACCTCGTGAAGAGAATCAGTCCGCGGTGCTCTTGCGAAACTTACAGCCATGATCAATATGCTAGACAACGTGATTCAAGTGCCTTTATGCATTGAACGACGATCAGAATGTTGGAGTAAGTGTCTTCAACAATAGTGCGATCACTTAATTAAATCTCATTAACATGAGTATAAAGGGATGATTAATGTTATAGTCAACTGATCCACATTAATAGGTAATGATTGGCGTGCTAGAGTTTGACATTACTGTCGTATGACAATGGTGATCAGTTGATCCCTTGAGGTCACACCAAAAAGACGACGATTCCAAAATCATAAAGTAAATTAGTTGTATATTGATACAGATTAATTAACACCTTGGATTGAATAAGTTCAATCTGTATATGAGAATTATCTTACTATTATATGATTATATGAAATACATTTTGGTGATTAAATGTTATATTGCCAAAGTTGTACGATGTTTATGAAACATTAGAGATAAGACTAATTGGTTAATATAATTACAATAAGTTTTAAATTATATGAGAAGGACCATTTCACACGTATATTTGTAGATCATCACCTAAAATGTTAAGTATGATTTATTTGTTATAAGATTAAATTTAATTGTTAAATATGATTTTATAAGCTCAAATATATACTAAGTGTCACATATCACACATATGACAATTGACAAAATGTATAAGATAAAATGGATCCCATAATAACCAAGTGGGGCCGATTTTGGGTGGTTGTAGGTTAGTATGATCATGCCTTGAGATTAAATGCAAATACATGTTTAATTCCATAACTAACCTAAGCCTACCCTAGCTACATGGGTAAGGGAGAAATCAAGCATGCTTGTTCCCCTCCCATCTCCCAATACCGGCATGCCCAAGTGCCAAGTGAAGAGAATAAGTTCTCTTCTTTACTTCCTAATATATTATGTGTGTTTTTCATACTACAAGCTTATCTCACTAGAAAATAAGAACAAACAAGTTGTTCCCACTACATTCTCATACACACACGCACACACACCAAGTTATACTACTAATTGTACTAGTGATAATAAGGCGAAAGAGGCTTCTTATCACACCTAGCATTTTGTGATAAGGAGACGATTTGGGATAGTCTAGGTGCATCCAAGAGGAGTGCTTCTATACTTGAAGCTTGAAGATGTTCATCCCATATTCATCTAGCTCAAGAACAAGAGTAGGAAGGAGTCCTATTCTTGTGCCCATTTTCGTGCCATTATCATTGTGAGGAAAATGTTTTCTTCTTATCTTTGTTATTTATGTTTTGCATGCACTAGATCTTGAACAACTAATTAAAGAGTTAATTAGTATATCATAAGAAGGGTATTATGAGTAGGTATATGAACCTAACAATTGGTATCAGAGCATAGGATGTTGCATGCAATCGGTTTTAGAAAGTTTTTACGAGTTTAAGTAACAAAATAAAACTAGAAAATAAGTGGTTTATATGATAAAGTCACGAAATTTTTAAGCATGTTATACCTCCTGGTCCTATAATGAGTATAGGTAATTTTGATTATTTATGGAAGATTATTGCTTTATTTAATGACTAAAAATAGTTAAACTTCGAATCTAGCCATCCAATTTTATTTTGATATCACATGCATATTTTACCTACTTTATGTAAAATTTGAGATAAATATGATTTATTTTGCATGATTTATGATTTTTAATAGTTAAAAAGGCATAAGTAGTGATTGTTTTGGCATAAATAGCTAAAATGAATTTTTGGCATGAGAAAATTATCATATGTTGTATAAATATTTTACATATCATATGCATATGTTGAAAATTAATTAGATTAATTTTCGTGATACATTAGTATTTTATTTGATAAAATCGATTAATAGCAACTATATTTTTTTCTAAAATGATTCAAATATTTTTGACCAAAATTTTGACATGAAGATGTTCCTAGAAATTTTTCAGAATATATAAAATAATAATTTTCAAATTTATAATTTATTGTAATTAAATTTGGAATTATTACATAAACGTTATGTGAATAAGGGTAAAAAACGAGCAATAATGCAAAACCGAGTTGAATTATTGTCTAATAATTAGCGGAGACTAATATTTGAGTCCTAAAACAGTTAGGTTAATTAACTTGGACTTAAATTTGATTTAAGTATTAATTTGTGCTTTTAATTGGTTATTATCACGCATTTTCACAAAACCGGGTTTATATACGATATAAGATTATTCGGGCGATTCTGCACATATAATATTGCATGAGTTTACATAAAATTATGCTACATTTTGAATGAATGAATGCCATTTTGGGATTTATGTAATTTTGAATTATGTAATTTGTCTTAGTATGGCCTTAGTTTTTAATCGATATTACCCGTAATGTAAGGGAATATTGATTCGGTTGTAATTTTTGTGATCTCGTATCACTTTTATTTTAATATTTGGTTTTTAAAAATGTATAATAGGAAATTCATGTAATTTTTATTATATATTTTTGTAATTATTTGTAATCCAAAAGTTTCCTAAAGACGGAGCCATTCAGAAAGATGTTCCGAAAAAGACGGTGTCCTTTGGAGGCGTGCAAATGAAGTTTAACGGACCAAAGGAGTTGGTTTCCGAATTTTTAAATAGATTATTTGATATTTTATTTATAGGAAGTCCATACTAGGAATTTATTTGTTGCTTGCATTTTATTTATATGTCACATGCATGCCAAATTGCC
>JAIUZE010001001.1:0-14366 GCA_022085475.1 Heliosperma pusillum | reverse complement strand
AAATGTCGATAACTTTGAAAGTACCCGACCATCTAGAGCGTAGCTTTCCCGGAAACAACTTGACTCTAGAATTATAGAGTAAGACTTGGTCACCCACTTTTACATCTTTATCAACCAATTTGGCATCATGCCATTTCTTAGTTTGCTCCTTGTAGATCTTTGAGCTCTCGTAGGCATCAAGTCTTAGCTCTTCAAGTTCATTCATTTGGAGAAATCGTAGCTCTCCGGCCATATCAATATCAAAGTTCATCTCCTTTAAGGCCCACAATGCCTTGTGCTCCAACTCGATTGGCAAGTGACAAGCTTTTCCATAAACAAGCTTGTAGGGAGTTGTGCCGAGTGGAGTTTTGAAAGCGGTGCGAAGGGCCCATAGAACATCCGGAAGCTTTTGAGACCAATCCTTCCTACCTTGGCTTGTAGTCTTCTCCAAGATAGCTTTTATTTGACGGTTTGAGACCTCTACTTGCCCACTAGTTTGAGGGTGGTAGGCAAGAGCGGTCTTATGAGTGACACCATGGGAAGAAAGTAAGAACTTGAAAGTGCTCTTCCTAAAGTGCGAACCCCCGTCGCTAATCACCACCCTTGGGGTCCCAAATCTTGGAAAGATAGTGTTTTTGAAGAGCTTGATAACAACTTTAGCATCATTTGTTGGGGTGGCCACGGCTTCAATCCACTTGGACACATAGTCCACCGCTACCAAAATGTACTCATTCCCACAAGAGTTGGGGAATGGTCCCATGAAATCAACTCCCCAACAATCAAAAAGCTCTATCTCAAGAATGTTTTGAAGGGGCATCTCATTTCTTTGACTTATATTCCCCGTTCGTTGACATCGATCACAAGATTTGACAAAGTAGTGGATATCCTTGAACATAGATGGCCAAAAGAAACCACCTTGTAACACCTTTGCAATGGTGCGAGATGTACCAAGGTGGCCCCCATAGGCCGAGTTGTGAATTCTATCGACTATCTCCATACCTTCTTCTCTAGGAACACATCTTCGAAACATGTCATCACCACACTTGCGAAAAAGATGTGGGTCATTCCAAAAATAGCGTTTTGAGTCATGCTTCAACTTCCTCCTAGCCCTAGCATCCAACTCCTCCGGAATGAACCCACTCACAATCAAATTTGCCAAGTCCGCAAACCATGGTGATTTACCACCTATCATCATCAAACTATCTTCTCTCAACCACTCATTGATCGGGCCACTCCCATCCTTCAACCCATGATCTTCGGTAGTCAATCTAGATAGGTGGTCGGCAACAACATTCTCCGACCCCGCCTTGTCTTTAATTTCCAAGTCAAACTCTTGAAGTAAAAGAACCCACCTCAAGAGCCTTGGCTTTGCATCCTTTTTCACTAACAATTGCCTCAAAGCGGAGCGATCCGAGTATACCACAACCTTAGCACCAACAAAGTATTGCCGGAACTTTTCCACGGCATGAACAATAGCTAGCATCTCCTTTTCCGTCGTAGAGTAGTTGACTTGGGCTTGATCAAGAGTTTTGCTTGTATAGTAGATTACATGGTGCTTCTTGTCCACAACTTGGCCAAGCACCGCCCCGACCGCATAATCGGAGGCGTCGCACATAACTTCGAAGGGAAGGCTCCAATCCGGTGATCGGATTATGGAGCCGTCACAAGAGCCTCCTTCAACCTACAAAAAGCACTCAAGCAAAATTCATCAAATACAAATGGTGTGTCTTTGAGAAGAAGAGAAGTTAAAGGCTTGGCTATTTTTGAAAAATCTTTGATGAAACGTCGGTAAAAGCCCGCATGGCCTAGAAAGCTTCTCACTCCCTTCACATTAGTAGGGGGTGACAAGTTTTCTATTACCGAAACCTTAGCCATATCAACTTCTATGCCTCTCTTAGACACGATGTGACCAAGCACAACCCCCTCCTCCACCATAAAGTGGCACTTCTCCCAATTGAGGACGAGGTTGTGCTCCTCACATCTTTGCAAAACATGAGACAAATTCAATAGCCCAAGATCAAATGAGTCTCCATGGACACTAAAGTCGTCCATGAAGACCTCCATACTCTTCTCAAGAAAATCGGCAAAAATAGCCGTCATACACCGTTGGAAAGTCCCCGGAGCATTACAAAGCCCAAAGGGCATCCTCCTATAAGCATAAACTCCTATGGGACAAGTGAATGTGGTTTTCTCTTGGTCTTCCGGGTGTATGGGGATTTGGAAAAACCCGGAATAACCATCTAGAAATGAATAGTAAGAATGCCCCGCCAACCTTTCAAGCATTTGGTCAATAAAGGGGATGGGGTAGTGGTCTTTGAGGGTGGCGGCATTTAATTTGCGATAGTCAATGCACATCCGCCACCCGGTCACGGGTCTAGAAGCTAAGAGAGTCCCATCCTCTTGTTCCACCATAGTTACCCCTCCTTTCTTGGGCACTACATGGACGAGACTCACCCAAGAGCTATCGGTTATTTGGTAAATTATCCCGGCCTCTAGCAACTTCATCACCTCATTTTTCACCACTTCCGCCATCTTAGGGTTCAACCTACGTAGCCCATCTACCTTAGGTTTGCTACCCTCCTCCAAGACAATCCTATGCATGCAAAGATTAGGACTTAACCCTTTGATATCATCAATGCTATATCCAAGTGAACCCCTATGAGTTTTCAAGACTTTCAAAAGTTCAAGTTCTTGGCCTTCACTCAAATTAGCATTAATGATAACGGGATAAGTTTCTCCCTCACCTAAAAAAGAGTACTTAAGTGAGGGAGGTAAGGGCTTAAGTTGTACCTTTGGAGGGAGAAGGCCCTCCACCTTCTTCATTAGCTCATCATCTACCTCGTGGTCATCTCCCATCTCCTCATCATGGAGTGCCACTTGTAGAGCTTCTTCTTCATACTTCTCCTCTTCATGCACCTTCTCAACCACTTCTTCAATGACTTCTACCGAGCATGCTTTGTGAAACATTGGTCCCTTCACTAGATGTGGAAGATTAAATTCAAGGGTTTCGTTTCCCACCCTAAAGGTTAGCCGCCCGTCCCTCACATCAATGAGGACACCTCCGGTAGCCAAAAAGGGCCTACCAAGGATGATGGGAGTGTGGCTATCCTCCGGGATATCTAGGACAACGAAATCCGTGGGGATCAAAAATTTGCCAACTTTAACGGGTACGTCCTCAAGCACACCCAAAGGTTGCTTAACGGACCTATCCGCTAGTTGTAGAGTCATAGAAGTGTGGGTTAAACTTTCAAGTCCAATTCTTTTAGCAATAGTTAAGGGAATGACACTTACACTTGCACCATTGTCACATAATGCCCTTGAAATCATGACTCCCCCCACAACACAAGGGATAGAGAAACTTCCGGGGTCCCCAAGTTTTTTTGGCATTTTGAAAGAGTTAGGATTAATGAGGAGAGCACTACACTCCGCCTCCATAATCATAACATCTTGGGTACCCAAAGTCCTCTTGTGAGTCAAGATGTCTTTTAGAAATTTTGAGTAAGTGGGCATGTTCAATATAACATCGGTGAAAGGTAAGGTCACTTCAAGTCCCTCAAGCATTTTTCTAAATTGGGTGAACTTGAAGTTTTCCTTAGTTTTCAAAGCTCTAGAGGGGTAGGGGATATCGGAAACAACAAGTGGAGTACTAAAAGATACCTTTGGCATGGGAGTTTTCTTGGTTACCTTAGCTCTTGCTAGTGGTTGTACCTCTACTCCGTCATCATTGACATCCTTGTTCATCTCCTCTTCATAAGGCATAATTTCGACATACCCTTCTTCTCCCTCTTTGGGTTGATCATCTTCACCCTTGCCATCATCTTTTAACTCCAAGGTAGGAGTTAAAATGGGTTCTTCAAATTCTTCTCCTTCCTCAACATGCTCATCATTTGGAATCTCATCATTCATCATATCCATGTAGGGGTTATCAAGCACTAGTCCACTTCTTAAAGTCACCGCACATGCATGGTGGCTTGATGAAGCATCCTTGGAGCTTTTCCCTTGAGCAAGTAGACCTCCCGGAGGCCTTTGAGGATTGTTCAAAGCTTGAGAAGCTAACCTAGCTTCTAATTCCCTCACCTCTTTCTTGTGAGCATTGGTGACATTTTGCAAAGTCAAGTTGTTTTGGATTTCCATGTTTTTGACTAATTGCAAAACTTCACTTATTGAAGGATCATTCTCTTGGTGGGGTTGATTTGTCAAAGGAAGGGCAAAAGCATAGTCATTCCGACTACTTGAACCTTGGTTGTTGCTTCTTTGGTTGTTAAAGTTTCCTTGTTGATTGTTATGGAAATTTCCTTGTTGCCCCCTTGAACCTTGATTGTTGAAATTTGACCCTTGGTTGTTGTTAAAATTTGACCCTTGGCCTTGGAAAGATTGATCGGGAACCCCTTGACTTGCTTGATTGTTTTGATTGCCTTGGTAAAAATTACCTTGGCCTTGATTGTTGAAGTTTTGGTTCCCTTGATTTTGATTCCAATTTCCTTGACCTTGATTCCAATTACCTTGGTTTTGGAAGTTACCTTGGTTATTGTAACCTTGATCATTGAATTGTTGATTTTGGAATTGGTTTGATCCTTGACCTTGTTGAGAGTTGTTGAATTGATTATTGTAGTTTCCTCTTGAAAATTGACCTCCTCCTCTAGGTTGGGAAAAACCCGGAGGGTTGGAAGGTTGAGTTTGTGTGTGTTGTGGGTTTAACACATTTTGGCTTTTGTAACTCATGTTTGGGTGAAATTTCGAATTTGGATGATAGAAATTGGAATTTGGGTTGTAAGCTCCTTGACTTTGGAATTGAGGCCTTGAGGGCCGTGGGTTGTTGTTGATACCTTGGAATGCATTCACATGTTGGTAGTCATTTCCTCCTTCATTGTTATAAGAAATTGTTCCCACAAACTTCAAAGGTGTGTCCATACCCATTGCAAATTTCACAAGTAGGGGTTTGATAAGCTTCCACCATAGGAGGTGCATAAGACCCACTAGCTTCATTCACATGATGGCCTTGACTTTGATTTTGAGCCTTTTGAAGCTCGGCAAAACCCTTAGTAAAAGTTTGTGTGAGCAAATCAATCTTGGCATTGGTATCCGCATTTGAAAAGTTCTCACTTGGGTACTTAGAACTCCTCCTCAAGCTATTTCCTCTAGAACTAGTACCATAGCTAGATTCCGACTCAACCATCTTCTTAATCAATGCCGCCCCTTGTTGGTCATTCAAATGATCAAAACTTCCCCCCGCGGAAGCATTCACCATAGCCTTGGTTTGAGGGAGGAGAGTTTGATAGAATGTTTGAGTGACATACCAATCCGCAATTCCATGATGAGGGCAACGGGCAAGTAAGTCAATGAATCGATCCCATGCCTCTCCTAAGGATTCTCCATCCTCTTGTTGAAAGGTTGTTATCTCATTCCTTAGCATCGCCGTTTTGGAAGCGGGGTAGTACTTACTTAGAAACTCCTTAGCCAAGTCATCCCAAGTAGTGAAAGTGTTTGGAGGATGGTTATTCAACCACCTCTCCGCCCGGTCTTTGAGGGAAAATGGGAACAACATGAGGCAAAGGGTTTCCTCGGGCACACCATTCCTCTTCATGATTCCTACCCTACTTTTGAATTTTCTCAAGTGGGCATGAGCATCCTCATCGGGGAGGCCTCCAAAGCTATCCCGCTCAATAGAACTCATTTGAGCCGGGTGAATCTCAAAGTTATTTGGGGCCAAGACACCGAAATTGATTGGAGATTGGGTATCATCGTGGTTGGGACGGTTACGGTCACGTAAAGTCGTCATTTGTGGTTGATTTTGTTGTTGAGGTATTGTAGGTGGTGAATTTGGTGGTGTATTTTGTTGTGTATTGTAGAAGGGGTTTTCAAATATGGGTTCAATGGTGTTGTTTTGTGGGTAATCGATTGTTGGAGTGGATGTAGAAGCAATTGAAGTATTGGCTTGTTGATGGCTAACTCTTCTTGAATTCCTAACCCGAGCAAGTGTATTGGCACGGAGAGTCCTAAACAACCTTTCGGGTTCCGGATGGCTCAAGAACAACCTTCACCCCTAGGCATGCACTCAAAGCAACTCAAAAACAAGTTAGACTCCTAGTGTGTTTTTGGGCACACTAGGGAAAGACAATAATGCAAGGCACTCTACAAATAATCTAACAACTAAAAACCAACAAAAACAACAAGTAACTTGGCTAAATCTAAGACACAAAACAAACTACGAGTTTCCTTACGCCATCCCCGGCAACGGCGCCATTTGATGATCGGTTCGTCGTCAAAACAAACATCAAAAATAACCCAATAAAAGTAGTATAAAGGGGTCGAAATCCACGAGGATGGTGGGGTCAACTACTAGTTCGATTGAATCCTATTCTAGCCTAAAATATGACGGATTGGAAAGTTAACTAAAAACTAGGAAAAACAAGTAATCGCTAAATAATAAAGATGACAACAATTAAGGGAAAGACTAAGGTGAAGGGTTCACCTTAGGGGGATTAATGGGTTAGTCGGGTAATTAGCAAATGGGTAACAAATTCGAGTAAAATCGATTGCTAATGTCTCAACAATCGATAATCATCAACAAAGCCATCGCATTTGTCTCAAATCACCCATATAAACACTTAGTCTAATCGTCTCTACCACCGTCGCTTAAGAGAAAATCAAACCATGCTTGATAAAATGGCAACTTTCGTTCACACATTTCATCAAACACTTAGTGCGCATATGGGTAATACCCAAATAATTACCACGAATCTACTAATTACCCAACTAATTAACCCACATAATCCTCCCTTAGGCTCCCCCTAAACCCTAGAAGGGAATCTACTCACTCATTCTAAGGGAGATCAAACAAGTAGAGGGAAGGAGGAGTTCAATAAACATTATGCTATGAGATGAATAATAATAACAATCAAAAGATGAACAATAAACTAGAAATGTAATTAAATTGCATAAATAACAAAAAGATGAGAAATTTAATACCAACAAGCTTGTATTAGTGAAGAGGGAGAATGTCTTCAACCCAAAATCCTCAATACAAACTCCAAACTAGGATAATTCTAATAACAAAGACTAGATCTAACAACTTGAAATGAGAAACTAAGCTTGATTAGGGAATGATTAGGAGAGTAATTAGGACTAATTTAGGTTACAAATTATCTAGGGTTTTGTGCTAAAAGGAATGTAAAAAACTGCTTACAAAATAAAAGGGGGAGGGTATATATAGGTATCTCGAAATTAAGGAAAAAATTAGAAGAAGAGGGCGAATTTTCAGTCTTGTGTTCCCGGCCGGTCGACCGGCCGCCGGCCCTCTGACCGGCCTGGAGCACATCAGTAACTTCAGGAACTTCGTCTTCAAAATCCTCAAAATTCTTCTAAGTATGGAGAATGGGGGTCCTGGCCGGTTGACCGGCCGCCGGTCCCCCACCGGCCTGGAGCACATTTTCACTCTCTTATGCTTCTGTTGTATGCACAGGCCGGGTAGTCGACCGGCCGCCGATCGACCGGCCGGCACTACCTGGGCCTTTTTCTTCCCTTTCTCAACTTTTTCATATGTGGAGTTGAGGTCTGGGCCGGTAGACCGGCCGCCGGTCAAAAGGCCGACCTGCACCACCTGGAGGTTCAATTCTTCATTCTTCATCTCATCTTCGAATCCCGACTCATGCAAGGTCTTTATGCACCGATTTCTTCATTTCCGCCTTAATTCCTGCAAATTGAGATCGACATTCATAGCGCGGGAAATCGGGAAATAAAATGTAATTAAAGACACGCAAATCCGTGTAAACGGACCAAAATGGGGATGAAAATGAGAGGAAAAATGTGACAAATTAAATGCTTATCAGAAACCCTTTACCAAGTCGAACCAAATCTCGTTATCGGACTTGTCGGGTTGCCTAACTTTCTCGGCCAAAAAGGATTCCTACAAAATATAAACATTGTTATTAAAAATAGCTACAAATTGAAATTTGTTAAACATTCAAAAAATTGAACTTAATGTAAAAATACAAAAATGGTTTGAAACTTACATATAAATCCTTATCTCTTGGTTTGATCCAATATTTTCTATTGTTTTCAAGTCGGGAATGGGTGTCAAGGTAGAGCTCCGGAGCTGTGGGCGTGTTAGCTTTTTTCTTCTTACCCTTCTAAAAGAAGAAATTAAAGACTTGTATTAGAAGATTTTAATAATAAAAAGAATTTAAGATATAATTTTCAAATTGAGGAAAAAGTGGAAATTATAACTTACACCCAAAACTAGGTCCAGGAAAGATCGAGATCCTGCGTGATGCGACGGCTCAGCCGCTCCATCTTTCTTTCCTCCTTTTTTATTTTTGGATGCTTGGGCCGACCTAGCCTGAAACTCCGCAGTTTCACGATATTTAAGCATATCTTCATATGCACCACCTACAAGTTAAATAAGTATTATAAAATATGATAAAATGTGTAAAATTATAACTATATACAAATAACAAAAACAATTAAATACCTCTCATATGCTCCGGCTCCTTCTTCCTCTTGACAACCTTATACATGTTGTCCCTTAACCGTCTAGTGCACGTCTCATTGTACCTTTGACGTACAATATACTCTATTCCGGCCGGCCAGTCAAATGTTTTCTACAATTTAAAAGGTAAGTATTAGTAAAATAAATTATTATTTAAAAACTATAATAATGTAAGAAAATATAAACAAAAATAATATACCCTAAAATTATTGAACCATTCCTCTTTTTGTGCAGAGGTAGCCTTGGTCCAACAAGTAGGAGCAACCCCCGTCATCTTCATCTTTGTACTCTGAGTACAACCGCGTACAACCTTTTGAGACGAAAACCTGAAAAATAAATTATGGAATAGTATGCATTTATGGTAAATAATGTAATATAATTATAAAACAATAAATTAAAGACATTGGTGGTTGTCTTACGAAAACCCCGCGGAATCAAGTATCATCTTCCCTTCCGGCGTGAACTGGATCGTCTCCGATGTCTGATCCGAGGACTCATCGTCATTGGTCGATTCCTCGACCACTACCGGACTCTGCTGATCAATAGCCTCCATCTCCTCATCGTCGACTGAAGATGTACTATGGCGTCTGTTTGAACCGCCGCCACGTTGCCTACCTCGACCTCCTGCCATCTACAATTACACAAATATTCAAATTGTTAGAAACGGTTAATAACATAAAAAACAAACATAAACATAAACTGTTAATAACATAAAAAAAACATCAAATAACATAAAAAACTTAATTAAAATATATATAAATATATCTTTACCCAATTAATCATTATCATCATCAAATTCGTCATCATCATCATCACCATTTGATTCATTATCATTATCACTATCAACACCACCATCACCGTCAACTTCACCATCACTACCATCCTCGTTTTCTAAACCTTCACCCTCTTCATTTCCATTCTCATAAATGTCCTCATCAGGTGGAGACAACATAAACCCGCTAGATACTATTTCTTCTTGAAAAAAAGTTGTATCTACTTGTGAGCGTGCTTTTGTCTTAAAGATTGCACACCACTGCTTTTGATTTCGATCATTCTTCGTGCTTGGATAAGAAGCGAAATATACTTGATTGGCTTGATGTGCGAGTATAAATGGATCATACTTTGAGTATGTCCGGGTATGATTCACTTCGACGATTTTATAACGTTCATGAACTTTCATACCGGCCACAGAGTTATCCTTCCATTCACACTTAAATAAGACAGTATTATAAGAACGCTCACGCCCATTATAGCTCAACTCAAAGATATCCTCAACTATACCATAGTATTCGTTGTCATCAAGAGAAGAAATAGTAACTCCATAATTGCACCTAGCCTTATTCTTACCGTAGTTGAATGTATGGAAATTAAATCCGTTGACCGAGTAACGATTCCACGTTTTCACCTCTCGTGAAGGACCAAAGGCCAAAGTCCTTATTCTTTGAAGTCTAGGAGCTAGAGGAAAGTAAGTTACGGGATTTTCGGGTATTAATTTCTTACTCTTTTCACCTCTCTTTTTTGCATTCTTTCCCTTTTTACCCTTCAAGACAATACTTCCCTCAATTGTCTTATATCTAGCCTTTTCACATTTACTACACTTGTCAAGCAAAGCATCATCCTTCCAAAAGAGCATACATCCACCGGGACATGCATCAATCTTGTAATGCGGAAGTTGTAGACCTTTCACTACTTTTTTGGTATTGTAGAATGATCGGGTCATGACATTATTATCGGGGATAACATCCTCAATCAAAGAAGCAATGCCATCAACACAAGTAAATGGCAAATTGTACTCACATTTCAAATTTACTATCCTAGAGGCGGCTTCTAACAATGACATTTTGTTCCCTTCATATAATGGTTTTTCACTCGCCTTTAACATATCAAAAAAGGCTTTTGCTTGTGGTTGGGTTCTTGTTCACTCATTGGTATATGATCATTATTGAAAATATTAGACTCAAATGCATCAACTACCATATCTCTATATGGGTTCTCATTTTGTGGGATTTGAGATTGTTCGGGAAGTGAAAAAAATGATTCTCCATGAGAAATCCAATTGTAGTAGTTTGGACAAAACCCGTTTGTATAAAGATGTTCTTGAACCTCAATGTCATGTAGATATTTCATGTTTTTGCATTTAATACAAGGACACCTAAGTTTCAGTGCTACTAAATCATACTCGTCTTGTTGTCTAGCAAATTCAATAAACTCGGCAACCCCCTTTATAAATCTAGCGGTAGGACGTCTTTTCTTATCAATTCTATCTTCGTACATCCATGTACGCTCCAATCTCTTCATTTTAATCTAAACATTAACCAAGACAACAAGTACAAAAAATACTAACACTAATCAAAACCCCAAATATTAACAACACTAACACAAACAATCATATTTATCAAAACCTTAAGACTAGTATACTAACACAAATCAAAATCATCCATACTAACAAAATAATACTAATAACACTAATATTATTAACATACTAAAACTAATCAAAAAACACTAACCAAAACCCCTATACTACCAACACTAACACAAATCATGAAAATTATCAAATCCCCATTACTAACAACACTAACCCAAATCAAAATTAACAATACCAACAAAATTAATACTAACAATACTAATAATATCAACAACACTACCACTAATCAAACTCCAATACTAACCACAATTATTAACACTAATTCAAACTTCACCAAACCCTAAGTAATTAACA
Organism: Heliosperma pusillum; assembly: GCA_022085475.1. NCBI lineage: Eukaryota > Viridiplantae > Streptophyta > Magnoliopsida > Caryophyllales > Caryophyllaceae > Heliosperma > Heliosperma pusillum. The sequence continues at coordinate 3,180 of JAIUZE010001001.1, read as the reverse complement.
TCTAAAAACCTAATAAACATCACAAATCTTTACAATAAATCTATCAAATCATCAAAAAACTAATGAAAATCATAAATTAAACATATAAACTTAACATTAATTTAAAAAATTGAAATTAAAACTATAAATATACCGTCACAAATTAAAAGAATATGAGGTGGTTGACGGATATGTGGTCGGAGTGTGGTGTCGGAGCTTGGTGTCGGAGCGTGGTGTCGGAGCTTGGTGTCGGAGTAGGGGTTGAATCGCCGTAGGTTTGTTTTTTTTTTTTCAGATTTGGTTTAGATAAGGAAGAAGGGAAAGTCGCAGATTTTGGATCAATTAAAGAGATTTGGCGACTGATTTGGTGACGGATGTGGCAGTCGCCAATTTGGCGACTGAAATCAGTCGCCAATTTCAGCTTCAGTCGCCAAATTGGCGACGGATGGTAGTCGCCCGAGATTTTTAGTGAAAATTTTTGGAATTCCTTCAGTCGCTAAATTAGTGACTACATTCAGTCGCCAAATTACTAAATCAGTCGTCAAATTGGCGACTACTGAACTCTGTCGCCTTATAACGGTCACCTGTTTCAAGATTTCTTGTAGTGTTCTCACGTTTCTCATTATCTTAGTGATTCTCACCAGATTCCAATTCTATATATATATATATATATATATATATATATATAGAGTGAGAGAGAAAGGATCAAGTGAGTCCACCCCAAAACTTTGAGTCCATGAGTCCTCTTAGTGGCATTAGGATCTTGGTGATGGATGGTTGAGATTAAAACACAAAAAATGTCATTAGGAAGGTGTTTAACTCACTCTCTCACTACAACACTAATTAAACCACTAATAACTCACCCTCTCCCACCCAATTCTCACACAATTCATTCATTCAAAACTCCTTCCTCCTTCTCTCTAAAACTCCCTCCTCCTTCTCTCTAAAACTCCCTCATTCTCTCTAAAACTCTTTCTTTCACTTTCTCTCTTTCTCTCTTTCTCTTCACCGCCGGCAACCCCACCGCCGACCACGCCCACCGCCGGCCACCCGAAAAACAACAAATGTTTTTTGAAAAAGAAAAAAAAACTAGATCTACCACTAAAAATACTAGATCTACAAATAAAACCCCTCTCCACCTTCTCATTTCGTCTCCTACCACCACCCACCAGCCCCACCGACGACACCACCACCCACTACCCCCTACCACCACGACCCACTACCCCCACCACCACACCGCCACACCACCGGCTCTACACCGCCACACCACAGCCAGCACACCGCCACTCCGATCCACCACAGCCACCACGACCTTCTTCTCCTCTTGCCGCCTCCTATTCCTCGCACCACACCGCCTCCTCACCGCCTCCTCACCGCCTCCTATCCACCAAGCTCCTCACCGCCTCCTTCCTCTTCATTTTGTTTAGATCTGAAAAACACGGTGTTGTTGTTATCGGTGGTGGTGAAGGCAATGGTGTCGGTGGTGGTGGAGGGAGTCAGAGGAGGGTCGTGGGGTGGTGAAGAGGAGGAGGGGAGGAGGTCTCCGGCGACGTCATGTGTAATGACGGTGAAGGTGGTGGTGTTAGCATTCCTCTCATTCCTCTTTTTTTTAGATTTATGGTTATTCATATTTAGTATGAGTTTTAATTTATTTATTTTTTAGATTTGTTTTTTTTAGTTAATTTTAAACTTAGATCTATTATATAAAAGTAGATTTTTGAAAAGATAATGGTATTATCATATTTTCATATTTCGTGGTGTGTTTCACTAAAGTTTCACATAGACTGAAGTTACATTGAAGTTACACATTTTTTTACTGAAGTTACACATTTTTTTGACTGAAGTTAAACATTTTTTTGACTGAAGTTACGCATTTTTTGACTGAAGTTACACATTTTTTTACTGAAGTTACACATTTCTTTTTTTTGTTTTTTGTTTTTTTTTTTTCAAATTTGTTGAGTTTTTATTTATTTGTTTTAGATCTCGTTTTTTTTTATGGTGTTTTTATTTCCAGATCTAATGTTACACTATTTTACACTTAAGTTACACAATTATGAGTTATATAACGGAAGTTACATGGTTAAAGACTGAAGTTACATAGGTTTGGATTGAAGTTACATAGGTTTGGACTGAAGTTACATAGGTTTGACCTGAAGTTACACTAGGAAAGATTAAAGCTTAAAGTTATACTATAAATGACTAAAGTTACACAAATAATAATTGAAGTTTCTCTAATAAAGGATAATGCTACCTCATAAAAATACTAAAATTAAATCAAATATTGGGTTAAAGTTACACAAATAAGGGTTGGAGTTACACTCGTAATGACTGAAATTACATTTATAAAAAGGCTAAAATCACATAAACTTGTCTTGAAGTTTCATAAATTTAAATTTATGTAGTCGAAATTAAATTTTAGTTTGAAGTTACAAAAATAATGGTTGAAGTGACACTCGTAATTGTGGGAAAATATTCGTATACTCCCCTTTAAATCACTCAGGATTATAATGAAATTATGATTAAATGATTAATAGTCATATACGAAAATGCATAATAAGCGAGAGATTAGAAATAACCTTTAGTCCTTGCTTAAAGGCCTAAGAACAATATCAAAATGATGATATCACCTAATCGTAGCACCCAAGATAGAATGAGAAATGCCCTTTAATTTGCTAGAATATTTTTGTCAAAAGTTATTGTTAACCTTTTTTATCTTGTGATGTGAAGAGATGGAGGCACAAGTGAGAAATAAATTGGGGTTAGAATTTTTTTTCACTTCCCCTTCTTATCTCACGGCTCATTAGGGTTTTTTATGAGGAGATTTTTCTCCTCAAAATAACTACCCATTGACCGAAAATTCCAGAGTGAATCTGGACTTTATTTCGGTTAAATTCGCTTTAATATATAATGTGTATTATTATTTTAAATGTCCATACAACCTTTTGTAGTCGATACATTAATACCGGACTGACAACATCTAATATGACAATCGTATAATATATACGTTAATTATAATTATCCGTATAATTATAATTTGCTAATTCAATATAACATTTTATATTCAATTTACGAACTAACATTTTAATTCGCATAAGCTTACATTATATATATGCTGATTAAATACAACAGTTTATATCTAATTACGAATTACTTTAATCGTCTCAGCTTATATTATTTAATCGTTATTAAATAATCGTCTCA